>JAGVSQ010002189.1:0-25658 GCA_022683975.1 Rhyacophila evoluta | reverse complement strand
GAAAGGCGAAACCCGGGTCGCTAACAGTGATCTCACATGTGGAAGTTTACCAGTTAAATAATTTAGAATTATATTTGAAAGCTTAATACATTCCTATGTGTTTAGTGTCCATCGAAAGTAAGACAATAAAACCTTGGTGGTAATAGTTATTAATTTTCAAAAAGATTAAAAATGATAGTGCTTATATCCGTCCCGAAAATGGATCATATGTATCTACATAGTGTCAAATGTATACTCCGAAAATGGAGTATATCTCCGCCATATGAAATATTTTCAAAGATTATTTTTCACGACAATTGCTCAAGCTAATAGGCAGTCAGTCATGCAATCGTTGAAATCGAGTCCGCAATTTTCGGATGCGAGGCGCGCACCTTAACCATCAGGGAGACAGTGTGCTACCTTGAGTTTAATCGCAAATTTAAAATACAAATTGGAAAAAATATCTCTTCCGTTCGTTTGAACACGACAAACACGTTGACGATAAAATTTATTAGAAAAAAAATGTCATTTTTATTTCTCTCTATGCCGTCTCATCTCTACCGCATTGAATTTCTTTTCGCGTTCTCTCACCCAATCAAACATTATAATCCGATTTTTTAAATTCGATTGTTTTACTCACCCCTCTCTTAATTGGTTTTCGTTATGCTCCGTAGGGTATATTTGACACAACTTCTCAGACTGTAAGAACAATGTTTTTAAAAAAATACTCGGACAAGTCCACTATAAAGAACACTACAAAGTAAAACGAATGTATCTCATCAATTTGTTAATACAATTCATATATTTTCGTTACAAAAGATCGGCTATGTTTTTTAATATGTATTTATTTTATCTGCGAAGACGAAGTAGGTGGTATTTAACGTAAATATATATTAATTACTCTCATTGACTAATGATGCCTGTTACTTGTAAAATATAATATGTAAATGGTATATTTATGGTTCACAAAATTTATTAATTCAATCTTAAGTCGTCAAAGTAGATGAATTCCTTTCATGAACACACTGCACATACCAATAACAATATTTATCATAATTAATACTTGAATAAATGGCGCTTCGTTTATTTATTTAAAATCTAAAATACATTAAAAACTAGGAGTGCAAATAATTCACAAAATAGCCTTCTTATACTATACTTTAAAATATATCGTAAAAAATAGATTATTTAATTATAGCACAGTAACGCTTGAGAGATGTCATTCCATATTTATTTAATTGAAAGGTATTACTTCTCGAGGTAACCTCGTTAAGCACAGCCAAGAATGCCATTCGTATCGGCATTACTTGCAGGTTAGATTAGGCTAGGCTTGGTTAGGTTAGGTTGGGTTAGACTAGGTTAGGTTGAGTTCTTTGTATAAAAGATTCAGAATGTAAATTAATATCAGTGTAACTGAAAGGTACTTCCAATGTGTACACTTTTGTAGCCACTGGTAAATGGCAAAAAACGATCGACCAACCGAATTACAACCAATCATCGAACATTTTATTTGAATTTCGCCCCATTGATGGCTTTCAGATCAATATCCGCCCTGTGGGGGATGTTAAAAATTGCGTTGTCACGCAAATTAGAAACCGGGCCAAGATAAAAAAAAGAGAAATGAAAAATTTATTAGGGCCAAAAGAAAACCCATTCGACGCGTGAAATTGCTACGATTCATATTTATGCGCGGGTTTTTATTTGAATACATTAATGTAATTACATACCGTGTTTTTTTTTCTCCGCCGCCGACTCTGGAACGTATTGTTTCGGTAAAACTCCAAATTCAGTTTAACAAACGTTTTTGTATCGTAAATCTTAACTGTTTTTATTTTAATGCGAAATTGTGGTTAAGTACACACATTTTGACAGCGAAATTATAGAACTGTTTGCAGTTTTGTTACTTAAGCTTTCGACGGGAAAATAAAACAATAAAATTGTTGTGAAAAAAATGATTTACATTATTTTCTATTTCTAACTTAGAGAAAAATAAAAAAAAAATTCTCTCTGATTACCGTTTAGTTTAATTTAGTAAACGTGCCTTGGTGACATATTTTAATCGCGCAGCTAAGCCAAAAAGAATTATTTAAATATAAAATCACATGACTCGTTGCTTAATGGGTTGAATTATTATATTCACTGACAATCAATCCTGATGAAAGTCTTCACACTGTAGAGATTCATATGCTTAATTTCGGAGCGGACATATCTAATTTTTTTTTTTTTAGCCTTTAAGAATACAATAATTTTATACAACTTCTTGAGAGTACTTCCACTCCACATTCTAGTCCATTCCAAGCTCTTTAGGGCGGTTGGCTAATTTGAAATAATTTCTATTTGTAGCAAATATTTATGGAAGTAGAAGATGATTGATTTCTCTTAGCTGGAATGGCGGCTTGCAGCTAAGTTTTACTACAGATTTTGTTTACTTTAATTATAAAATTGTGTAAGAGCAAACAAACATTTAAAAAGAAAATGTATTCAGAAACTTGATAAAATTGTAGAATAGCTGTAAGTAGGATACTAATCTAACTCCACACTTTATTACATTCAAGAAGATGGTGCACAAAATTTAAGCACGACACACGTTAAGTAAAATAACTGCCACGCGTGCAACTTCCTATGTGCGCATGCAGCCCTGCATCAAGCCCATGAAACTGAGAAGCTCACAGTTCCATGCAAAGATTTTTTCATACTGAGATATGGCTACTGATATTAAGCTTAAGGATTGCATATTGTACAAGCATAAAGAAATTATTAAAAAAGACTCATTATATTAATATAAATGTTATCGACAATATAAATTGGAAATAGGTGGTGCTGCAGTTCCACAGTCCCTTAATGCTAGCTCCCACTGCTTGGCTTTCATATTATATTTTTATTTTACATTTTTTTTGAATTGTAAATATATTTTTTAAATTAATATAAAAATTTATAGATACTATAATAATGAAAGTTACGTTTAAAATGCCATAATGTTTCTCTGTGATCAGTCGCATGTGTGCGCTTTTGTCTTTTTCACAGTTTTCATGTAACCATTTATAATAAAAAGAAATGTCTACCAATCAAACAACAACAATTTCTTGGAACATTTACCTCATACAGAATCTAATTTGTTTGTAATATGATTTATATTTTTTGTACACAGTAGTGTTATGAAAAGCTTTAAAAATCCGTTTTGGGTATTATTATATAAAAACTATATTGCTGAGGAAAGTTTTTTTATTTTATACTATTTTAATTTTAAGGAGATTATTTGTCATTTTTTATTATTATCATTTTCTGATGAAATTTTAAGAGTTATGTAAATATTTATATATTTTTATGCGAAACTTGAAATATAAATAAATACAAAGGAATGAATGTGAAGTGCTTTGCAAATTTGGCGCAAAGTTTTATTGGCATCGCCAGGGAAAGAGAAAAACGGAAAGCACAGTGAGCTTTTATGGCCAGTGAAGTACAGACGCAACAATATAATTAGTAACATATATTTTATGAAATTACTAATATGTATTGTAAAATGTATTTATAACCCAGATACAATAAATTGATGTTAAAAATAATCAAAAATTCATTACATGGATTGTTTTAAATAATGAAAAAAAATATATCGACTTTATACCTTCAGTTTATTTGTGTATTCAACCACTTTTGTCTTTGAGATAAACCTTCTAAAATAAATAAAACAACATAAATAGATCGAATCTTTCACTGTGGTATGCTGGCATATTAATGTATGTAACTTTCTATGCTTATCATATAAGTACAATTCAGGCACAGGGAAAAACTATTAAATTTTAACTTATTTTAGCACATTGATAAAATCCTTTTTCCAATCTCTGGTATACACAAATATTAGCATATAAGCAGACATGACTGATGAATTGAGACTCATATTAATATTATCAGGTTATTATCTTTTGTCTTCCCATGCCTGCACAAAGCACTTAAATCCATTCGAAAGATCTGATTGTTAAACACACGTATTCAAGATGTCTTCTTATATGTTAATATGACGGAAGATTTTGTTAATTATACCGGAATAAAAACACTAGTTGCGCCCCTGATCACAGTCCACTGACTCCCATTATTAACTTTGCCATTAAGTCTAGATAAGTTGATCTCACGGAACGTTTTAACTTTTCTCCCACCGTGAACTCTCTGTAACATTGTAATGTACTGTAAATGTTAAGTCGGTCTCTTTGGTAATAGGAAAAAGTTCATTTGAATTATACCTTAGGTATTCATTTAAAGGACGAGAATTAAATATGTATAATATAAATATATATTGCCATATATAAAATGGCGTAGCGTATTTTCCCCTTTTCATTTATGTTACGAGAATGTTCCTTTATATAATTTCTTAAGCGTTTTTTATAGATATACTCTGTAAAGTACTAGTGTATAACGATGCAGTGTAAATTTTCAAATATAGGGCTGTTTATTATTTAAATGGATCATTGTCCTGTTCCCATACTAATAACATGACAAAATATGTTTACCAATTTAAAGTTTAAACAATTTAAATTTAATGGAATCATACATATTGCTTATCAAGTTACTGCAGAATGATAGCCTTCTCTAAATAGTTTATGTGACCTCAATTTAATTACTTCAATGCCGTGCGTTCCCATGTAATTTTCTAGATCATTTTATATTCCATCAAGTCTTCTGGTTGGTTGACCCATCGTCTTACAGCATCTCAGCATGACTTGATTAGTGTAATGATTATTTCGCAAACAAGCGAGACCTATTACTTATTTCCAGTCGCGTTTCTTGAAATAATTATATTAATTACGTCTCATCATTTCTAATCTTTTCATATAATTGATAATATGCATGTATAATACTCTTTATGCCACGTTCGGGAATACATGATATTACACTGTTAAATATAAAATGGCTTTTATTATATTCAACATATAATATTAAAACTGTTTTCACTTAAAACAACGCCTCATGCGTCAACTCTAGAGAAAACAGAGAGGTTTTTTTCAATTTTCATGAATCAAGATTTCTGTAACCGATATCTATCTTTTTTTACCCTGCTAGCGTATAGATGAGCATGCGCATCTAGCGATCCGGAGAATGCGGGTTCGATTCCCCGTCTGTCGGATTAAAATAATCTAAAAATGCAGGACTGTATATCCATTGGGTTGATGAATTGTCTGACAAACAATTCGAATCGATCTTCACACTGCGTCGATCCACATGCTCTACTTTGAGAGCGAACATGGTACATAAAAAAAAGAAATAATAAGTGTCCATTTATTCTGTTCTTCACCATTTTTTAAGCTTTTTCTATAGTTTCTACGCGTTGCTTGATTTGATTGTCTATCTTGACATAATTTAATAACAGCAAACAAAAATTTCTAGTCCAGCTTAGCCACAAAAATGAAGACAAACTTAAAATGTATGTTCATTTCGGGAAACGTTTTACTAATTTAGAAGTGTGCGTATATGTAAAAATGGAAAAAGAATTTTTAATAACCATTATTAAGTCCAGCATGTATCTGTTATACTTAAAAAATCGTAGAAATATTATAGTAATGGTGTATATAAGTGATTTAAGTATGAGATATCCCGCATGATACTTAAGCTATCATTTTTCCTGAAATTTGTTGAATAAAATTTATCAGTGTCGTATTGTTATCAGGTTCGCTCACGTTCCTAGCACTATAACCCTCGTCTTCAGATAAAGGAAAATGAAGGAAACCAGAATCCTGTAGTAGGAATGCATTCACAAAACGGCCCAGTTTCTTCGTTTTTGAAATTCTACGTTTATACGTAAAACTTTTTCCGCAAGATAAAAATAAACCTCTACGTGGACTTGCAATTCGGAGCTTTTCTACCCCAACTTCCTCTTTTCAATTTTTAACAGATTCGCTACCAGTTAATAATAACTAAATAAAGTTTTAAAATGCCTAAAATTGACTGATATAAAACACACAATTTATCCGTAGTTCAACGAGTACTTGGTGGTAATTAAAATTCTTTTCATGCAATATAATTAAAATTTCGTGTAGCACGTTTTTATTTACTAAGATGACAAAATCAAAATATACGCCAATATAAAAATAATATTTGTGTATTTTCACCATTTCCGAAACGAGAGATGATAAATGTATGAATCTTTTTCTTATAACTTCTCTAATAAACTTTCCTATTAGAATTATATAAACTAGATATATTTTCTTTTATATATTTTGACACGTGTTTTGTCAATATACTTACTGGACTATACTTGTACAAGTCAAATACTGAAATATTGCTTATTCTTGTACACCCATTCATTATGGCACACATTATGGATAATAATTAATTATGAAAACGCTAATTATGATTATAAATATATGCTTTACAGTACAGGAGTATGGTAAATTAGCAATGATAAGAAAATATATCTTACAGATGTATTCAAATTGACAGTATTGTAACATGTTCCAGGATCTACACGGTGCGAAGATATCCAATCCAAAAATGGATTATATGGATCTCCCGCTTGTTTTTTTATATTTATATGTATTCGTCAGTGACAGACTTATGAAGCCCCAGGCGCAATCGTTTTTGATTTTTTTTTAGATCTCACTTGTGTTGAATGTTTATAGCTTAAATTTTGTGGTTTCTTGTTTTTTTAGGTCTTACGCTAACCTAATAATTTCTAGTTTAGTCCGGTAATTTAGAGGCCCCTTTAACTGTGAGACTCAGGCACGTGCCATTGTCCTGTGTATTCAACAAAGTTACAAATATCATTAAGTCAACGATGGATGTATTTTTTTAATGTTGTTACGCTGATGAATAAATAAATCTTGAAGAAAAGCAGTATCATAGCAATGGGAGGTTGGATACCCTTGAGATACTTAAAGTTTAATGCTTATTATTTTATTTAAATCCGGGACGCAGTGAGTCAAATACCCCAAGGGTATCCTTCGCATTACCGTCAAGAGATTTTGGAGCACCCCCGCCTCCTTCGAACCCCTTTTAAAACTTGTTCAAAAACTTTGCATGTTAGCTCGGCGATACTAACAGTATCTCTTTTTTTCATTCTGCGTTTATTTTACATTCAAGACAGAGATGTTTTCTCCGTGATTTGTCGATGCCAAAGGTTCGCGCTGTTTTCGCGGAAAAATAACACGATGCGAAAGGCGCATTTTCGTGAATTGATATTTCGCGTGCAAAGAGATTATTTTTATTTTGTTACTTATATTGAGTGTATACTTCATTGAAACACTTCCATTTCATGTTTCATATACTTATCAAACTCTATATTGATTAAACTATTATATAATATCGTCTTATTACTGGCAAAAGACGTTAAAGTGAAAAAGTGAGTGTTGAAATAATCGAGTTTCAATGTTTGAGTCTGTTTGTTAAAAAGATTTTACGACAATTTCTTCAGATATAATGATTATACTTTAAGAAATTGTCGTACAATCTATTTAACAGAGAGACTCAAACATTGAAACTCGATTATTTCAACACTCCTTTTTTCACTTTAACTTCTTTTGCCAATAATACGACGATATATAAATCATTTCCCAGTCAAATTGGAACCAACGACCACCGCTACAAATATAACATACTTCATCCCAGTGTACAAGTATTTAGTTTATTTCATAGATTATTACAAATAAATTATTTTTTGTAGCAATAATAGATAAAAGTATAATGAAAATAAATTCAGATGTAAAGTCTTAAAGCTATATAATGCATATGAATATATCATAAAAACACGGTGTTCTCCGTGTTACTTGTATATAACGAGTACACACACATTGTTTAATAATTGATTACATTCTCAAACGACAACAATCAGCTCGAAAGGAAACTGAGTTATGCTAATTCTATATGCGAAGATGCATTGCCATTACCTTACAGATCTGATGTGCTGACTATGTTTTCTAGTGATGAAAATATGTTACACAAGTTCACAAAGGATGGCGAACATTGTCTGATAGTGACAATAATTCTTATCAAAAAATGTAAAAAGAATTTTACAATTTCAATAACATTTAAAACGAATTTGTTGTTTATTTTTTTTATTTTAGTTTATATATTATATAGTTTATTTCCGATTTTCTAATGTATTTTTAAGCACTCCTTTTTCTTGATTTAAAAAAAAACTCTGCTCATATGGCGTGTTTTCATCTGTAGTATCATGGATGTATGAAAACCATTCATATTGAGTTAACAATTTTCATAAATAATATTTTACTTTGTTATTCCATAAATAACACCACGAATGACGATAGTAAACATGTCTTCAAGGAGAATTCCTTTATTGACTTTGAAATCATCTTCCAGGTAGTATTTCGATGTCTGTGCTTTTTGTCGTTTCTTGGTCCATTGCACCAGCTTACCCCTAGGCATCTACACATCCCTCAACGTCAATATCAAAATCGTCATGATTGGTTAGACAATATATTTAAAATCGAGTATAAGACCATAAGATACATTCTAGTTCAGAGACTAGAAAAAAGGGAATAAATGCGTTTTAAAATCGATTCAATAGAGTGAGGCTTTATGACACTTACAATACTAAGGTTTATTCTATGTTTGTCAGCCAAATGCTCAATCTATGTGGCACTCCGTAATGCTTAGTTTAAAGCCCCAACAGCTGTGAGGGTGCCGTAGCCACCAGAGAAACAACAAACGAGGGTAGAGAACAGTAATTATTAATTTCCTCAATTTAAAAGTCAAGTAACGAGTAATCTATGTAACAAACATTTACTACTGTCTACACATGAATGTGTGGTGAAAATAACCAAGAAATTAGTTATAAACTATGTTCATAATAAGAAATATTAAACATTGTAATGTTTGTTTCGCTTTATAATCAGAGCTTAAAGCTGATCGGTGGAATAACTTTCATCGAACCAACAGCTTTAAGTTCCGCATTGCGAATGGCATTATTGTGAAAGCTGCTGGAAATATAATCCATTCAACGAATTGGCTGACGCTGCACAGTTACATGCTAATATTATTAATGCAGACATTGTACAACGAGCATTACACTGTCACGTATTATCATCTACTTCTTGGAAAGTTTAGTACTATTTGGAATATTAGAAGCGACAATACTATATGCTATCTGCTAGCATTTAATTACATATCATGTTTCGTAATTATACGTTAGACATATTCGCTAATGGGAAAGACTAGAGATTGAATGGTATGGATCTATTTAGTTGGATTTTGGATTGGATTTGACAAATTTCTTTTTTCCCATTGGTGGCTGAGAGGTTAGCACGTGCGTTTCGCAGCCCAAGGGTATGAATTCGAATCTTACAGCTGTCGTTTTTACAAATCTAAAGACGCAGGACTGGATACCCAATAGATATAAAAAATATATATGTATCTTTAACACGTTCGCTGCTAAAGACGCCCCTGGGGCGTCAATACACCATACTAATACACACATGTCGCAGCGAATGTGTTAAGGTAGTTTTATTAATATATTGATCCGTATACTCTATTATATGTATTAGTAGAAAGAAAATAAAATACGATGCTGTGGTTCTTCTCTATTTGTATGAAGGGACGCAGATTTTGGATATGATATATTTGTTTAAACAGAGCCTATATTATTTATCTATATGATTGTTGTATATGACCAGACCGTGTGGCGGTCGGCAAGATTTGAATCAATTTGCTTATAGGTCTGTATTTCGTGGATATAGGGATGAGTATAATGAGTGAGTGGATTTTCCTGGTAGATCAGTTTCTGAGATTCGTGCAGGCATTATTGTATACTTTATTTGTATGTATTTTATACGATATTTTGTAATAATTATATAATATTTTACAGCAGGTCTGCAAAATTAAAGGCCCGCGGGCCGCCAATTATCTATTTATAAATAAAATGCACACAGACTTTTTTTGTACACACACAGTATGCACACAGAATTTAATCTTATTTTAATGCTGTTTATAATCCTCCATGGACGTTTAATATTTACGAGAAATCCATTTAATTTTCAACAAATATTTGATCGTAATTTTATTTTTACTGTATCTTTACAATATCAATTCATTCCTAAATCTGGCTTTCGTGTAATTTCAGTTATACAAGCTTGCTCATAGTAAATATTAAAAATGAACTATTTTATTTTCATATAAAGAAGAAATGTTCCAGAATTGATGTTACAATTTGAATCATCCTGTATTTTATAATAGAATAAACCTGCAATCCCATGTTTCAATCCAATCCTGCAATATAATAATATATTATATTTTGAGCATGGCTTTAGAAAAAAATACTATTCTTATCAAAGCCCACTAGATACTTACTTATCTAAGGTGTTCTTTACATACTTAACCCTCCAGCTCGCAATGAACCTTTCGGGGTGTAAGGGTCAATAGCAGTGGCGTCCTTTATCTGGTAATAACCCCTTACATGACTTTAGGTATATTGTTATTATACTTCGCCGATTACTACAAATTACCTTAGTATATTCCGTGTTATCAGTCGGAAAATTTGGATAAAGTAATTATATTGTGTATTTATTAACAGTACAAATTAATTCTTATCGGTATGTGTACGGTTACGCTTAATTCCTGAACTAGCAAATTCTGTAATAAAATTTAAAAAAAATATAAATTATGTTAATTTATTTTGTCGATAGCTATTTCAGTGGCAAATAATTAAGTACTAACTAACCACGATCGAAAATAAGATAGCATACTTTATTTGACGAAAGCATCTCGGAATTTAATATAAATTACCCGAAATTTACTCCGCACAAAATTGAAATAAATATAAAATATAAATAGTTTGATTTTGCTTAGTAGTGAAACAATTATCATACTCGCCATATGACGCCAAGTCATCGGAAAATTCAAAGCGATTAGCGCGTGGCAGAATATTGAAGGCGGTGCCCATTTACTCCAGACAGGGAGTGAATATGATATGAAGAAGAAGAAAAAAAGAGCATAACTGCGGACTGTTTTGTAAAAAAAATATATCTTATATGAATGTATAACGATAATCAACAGCCTTAATAAAGATTGGAACTTATTTTTTAAACTTTAAATTGTCCGAAATGCCACTCTCTGTGTATATATATATGTTATACCTAGTTTTTTATATCGTATTTTAATCATGCGGTAGCCATATGCTTCACACAGTGACCGATATAAAGAAAGGAAAATAACGTAACTTCGGAGATTCTTGCATACATAATATATTGCTTTGCAAGCTCTTATAATAGTGATACATAATCTTAGTAAACATTGAAGCCGTATTGGAAACTAATAATCTTGTATATTTTATACATTTAAAATATATTGTATGGTTGCCGTATGCTTTAAATAGGATATGGATAGGTGTTTGGAAGATTTGAGTATATTTTTTTTGTATCGTATACTGTAAATAAACTATGTCTATCTGTAAACAGATAAGTTTAGTATATTATGATAATAAGTAACGCGGGATAAGTGGTTAGATCTTGGTAGAATATTATCTCTATGTCAAAAAGCACGTTTCTCCCTTCCATCAGTACCAGATAAATATAATCTCAACGGATTGGAATACCTGTTCGTAGCGATTGCTACACCCACGGCGTTGAATCGGCGGTGGTAAATAATTCTGGTTTCCCCACTGGGGCGCTCTTCTTCTCATACCGTCCTGCCTCGGGTTGTTTGTCTTTGAGACTTTTGAGTGAAATTGCGTGCGTAACAATATCATCTTGAAACTTTAAGTTCTGATTAAATTCTGAGGAAGTTGATGTAGTCACCTTTTATACGCTAAGGAGTGTTTCATAGCGAGGTGTATTTATTGATTGAACTCGAAATACGAGATATTTATATTGTTATAATGTCGTCTATACAATGCATACATTTATATCAATTCATATTCTGGAGATTAAATTATACTTATTAATATTAAATTGCATCATTATCATTTATTATAACAGATACTTGACATTCAGGCTAATCGATCAGTCCGTAGATAACCGATAAAATAATCAGATCTATCACCTATTTTGGTATAATACTAAACTAATTTGCCAATAGTAATGTCAATACGAAAAGAAATGTGTGTATGTCTTAACAAAATAGTTTTAAGTTTAGATAGATTTTATTTGAATGATTTACTGAATATGTATATCCAACTCTAACTCAATCGAGGAATTTACTTGTATTGAAAAATACCGATTTTTTCCATTCTATCTCAAATTATTTCTCTTTTTTTTCCGAATTTACGAATATAAATTATGATTGTAATATTAGCACAGTAATATTTTTGAAAAATGTGATTAAACTAACGTTATATTAAAATATTTGGTTACTTAGTTTTTCAGTTGAGAAATGCATGTACTTATTAAGTATGTATGTATGTATACTATATTTGCTCTCAAACTTGAGTATATGAATCACAATGTAAAGATATCAACTCCGAAAGTGAAGTATATTTATCTCCACAGTGTGAAAACGTCTTGACGGATTATTTTTCACGAGAATTGTTTGCCAAACAATTGCTCAATCCAATAACCAGCCAGTCCTGCATTTTTGGATTTTCGAAATCCGACATATGGAGATTCAAACCCGCATTCCTTAGATTACTAGGATCTACGCTACCGGGGAGACATGACGGCAGACGGGAATGAAGACATCATAATTTTTTCATTACTGACAATGCTATTTTCTTTAATGTCATTCAGTAATGATAGCTCCACATATAATATATCACGTTCAGCGTACTTTCAAATCTATTTTATTTGACATAAAACTTAAAAATTTGTACGTCAAAGTAAATATAAAGCTATTTCCTTTTCCCTATCTCCCTGTAAAATGTGTTAAAGTTACTTACATATTACAGGGTATCAACACTAGGACATCAATATTAAAATATACGGGCATTATGGTTAATGTACTCCATTCTGATGGGCAGCTCTATTGTTTTAATATAATTAAGTTCGTCGTTTATTTTTTTTAATAATATTTTCTCTCGTTATTAAATTGCGGGTTTTTCATAATTCTCGCCTCTCATAAATGCGTTAGCAATCCAATATCTCGAATGGCGTTATTATTTTTTATTTTTTCAGCAGCGCGTTACAGCCGTGTGAGAAGAGAGATTTTCCGAAGTCATTTCTCGAAACTGACCCATTGTCCGGCTTATCCCAGCCTCCTTAGCTGTACGCTCATCCCCTTTACGTTCTCGCAACTTAGATTGGAACGGATCAAGAGGATGTTATTATCAACTCGTGGCATTTAGTTTAACTTCATTATCGAATTATACAACGTGAAAAATGTCTCCAAAGTAACTTAACTATATAAGCAACTTCTTCATAAATATACTATCGTAATATTTATCACAAATTTTATAATAATCTGTTGCTTAAGGATATACTTAAATTTTTATAATAAATTGAGCTCTGCAATTTATTTCATACATATGAGAGTATATTACATTTGTATTCAATTGTATATTGTAAAACATCGTTGCATTACTGTATAAAATCTTCATTTTTTCATAAGTAAACTTTCATATTATAAAGTTCAATCATAAATGTTTTCAGTTGGTAGTCATCTTAAATTTCAGTTTGAAAAAAAATAGGTAAATATTTTTTCTACAACCATGAGCATATTTTATTATGTCACAGGTTTTATTGACGTATGCTACTTAATTTAGTCTTCCAACTATTTTTAAATGTGTAAATAATTAGCTATCTTAACATAGTTTGGATTTGTGCATTTTCAAATAAATATATCGATAATATGATATTTTTGAATATTATATGTAAAAATAGAAATTAAGAGAACATTAGCTTTGTTCTTCAACCAATTACATTTCCGACTTATGATAAATATGCATAAATGATGCAGTATACTTAAACATCATTGGTATATAAACTACACGTATATACCAATAGGTGAAATCAAATACAACATATAATTCCATACTGGTATTTTCAAATCTAAATATTAAAAAAAATTAAAATGACTTTCTATGAACCACTGTCAGTTGTTGATTGATTTATATGTTAGGTTATATTTATGTTTTGAAATTTTAATTGAAATCGAAAAAACTATTTAATAATGCGATTTGGATAGTTAACCAATAAAATATTCGTTATTTTTTATTAAAATGCGAAGAAATATTCATTTCATCTAGCAACCATAATATAAACTTTAGATTTATTATCCTACCGACCCGTATTAGATAAAATAATGCGAAAGGTAAATTTTACCAATCTGGATTAAAATAATAAGAAAACCTTACCCAAGTCCACCTCTGCTGATACCGTTATCATTTTACCCCACACGCCACTTAAAAGCGCCCGCCTATTTTTCTCGACTGAAGCCCCCCACCGGCACCCACTAAGCTTCCAGGCTCTCTCACAATGAGTTTGTGTAAAATGCCGGCAAAAGCTCGATTCATGTTTCTCTTTAAATCGTCCAAGAAGCTGGCGCTCTTGTTTTTCAAGCACTTTCTGAAAATATATTATTAACCAAAAACACCAAACTACCCTCTTTGTGGAGATAAAAACACATTTTGATTGTATTCAACAGCGGGTGTAAATTAACTCGTTTTATAATACTTTACTAAATTAAAATATTTCTTACATATATTTCTATTTAACATGTTTTTAAATTACTATTGCCGATCCTTAACAAACACTTTTATTCCATAAATGTTATAACCAAAATATCTTTGGTTTTAGGAACAGCATAAGATGCTAACAATGATAATTTTGAGTAAAAATTAATATAGGCAGCGTATGTCCACAAAATATTACTGAATCAAACTAACTTATCATCTATGGCTTAATTAATCATAAGTCTTGAAAGATCTTATAAGTGGCCATTTACTAATAATTGTAATTCCGCCTCCAACAACAATGAAATATTTTGTCAACTCTGTGGCTTAGTTGGTAGATTATAAGGTAATATATATATTTAACGAGAGTTTCCAATGGAGTTTCAATACTCAAAGCCAATATTTGCATCGATGTTCCTATGGAATTCTTAAGATATTTTTTATCATCTTTGGCTCACTTAATAGTTAGTCTTATGGTTCCTGATAAATAGCTTTATTTTTACTGCGTATTAAATATCTTTTAAATCATTTTAATAGAACAGTATCGTTTTATTTTTAAAATAATGTAAGTAATAAAGTAGTATACAGATCAGTTCTATCATATCGTCGTTGAGTTAATTAAACCTCCAATGTAAAAATGTTGTCAACACGGTAATTGTGCATTTTCTGTTTCTTCATATTCAACCACATCGTTTGGTAAAGCCTCCCATAATACCCAGTGGTTTAGTCTTAAGTAAAAAACGTGGTATTTAGTAGTATTTAATTTCAAGCCCCTTTCCTTTGTTTTTCGTTATGATAATGATAATATTTCTTATATTAATTGCACAATTTTTGTAAAAAAAAATATATATTTTAAATTTGTTTGTAAGTTCCATGTCGAAAAAGCGACGGGGCGGTGACCTGGCTTTAGAAAAAGTTTCAAGTCATACACTACTGCTTGTATTACTCAAATCAAAATATAAACTTACAATATAACATATTTCAGTATGTCATGACGCAGTTTTTTTACTTTCCAGTAAATTTTCAATGTTGTCAAATCGAATGTTTTAAGAGCTTTTAACGACGATATACCCATAATACACTCATTGATCTGAAACAGTCATTACTGGCCTATAATAATTATTGTTTTGCCAAATTTACGTATAATATAAATTTAATTTCTCTTTATGAAGTGCTTACACGCGTTAGCACAATAATTATATTATTTTGTGTTGATAATTTAAGCAAGGGGACTGATATTGTGGCGCTGACAAAAGGAAGTTTTCTCATTAGATCGGCCTCGCGATACAATAAACATTTGCAAAATCACTTCATATTTCACTGAGAATAAGGGATTCTCGAAGTGAATAGGGTGACCATGTGTCTCGCATATTGTCCGTGATTTAAGGTACGTATTAGTGGGATGTTTCCAATACTGAAAACGAACCCGAAAGGGACTTTTCCTATAATGGAACAACATCTGGTTGTTCATATTGTTCAAGTGTTTCGCTTAATTTTACCGACCTCTAATTTCTTCAATATATTAATATAGTTTTATTAATATTTATATTATAATAAGAAAAATATTTTTTTCTAGGATGTCTGCTCCGAAACTGAAAAATATAATAAGAGTATTTGGATCTTTGCATTTTTAAGACATATATTGACAGATTTTCTTTCATGAGAACTGATTGACTGTCAGCAAATCGCTTTGCAAATTGGCTATCTAATCGTGCATCTTTGGATTTTTAAAAGTTTCTCTGTAGCTTCAAAGCGTGTACGAAAACCTAACCTGACCTCTCAGTTACCGAGGAGGTAAGGAAAGAAAATTATGTTTTCTGTTATTATTTTTAAAAAGAAACCCTTTCTTACAATATCAAAAAATTATAAGTTTTAAATTTATATATTATAAATATATATATACTAAGATAATAGATTTTCGTACTTATAATATTTGGAAGGTTTTTAATATTTTTGTTCTTGATTGTAAGTATCGCATAAATTAATTTTAATTTGGTTTTAATACTGTTTTAAATACAATTATAGCAAAACTGTATGATCCTCTAATATCAGTGATTATTTCAATCTATTGGTCAACTTAATTTACCAAATATTCAAAAATAAGTCAGCTGTTTTCCAAGGTTTCCATGGCCACCCCAACTTCTATTGCTTTTCAAGATGCTAAATTAACACAACTTGCAGCCCCCAATAATTGCAGCTCCAACAGGCCTTGCACCCTATGTTCTTGTTGCAAACATGTTGTTTCAACAATATTAATTTATTAGGTACAGCCTGATTCATTGTAGTACCTACAAAGCTTATATGTACAGGCAAAATTCACTGTATGTTCCCATATATTATTATATTTGTATGCACTTAATACATGCAGTCTTATTTATGATACAAATCGACTATTTATTACATCAGTAACTTAAATTTATGAAATACTTAAGTATAATTATATAAATAGTAAAAAATCAAATTTAAATGCAGTAGAATTAAACATATACTTATTGTATATGATGCTACAGAGATCAATTCTATCACCGACCAGGAAAACAATTCACTGTTGATCACTCATCAGTTTAAAACGCTTCTTGGGCTTATCAGTGTCGCAGTCCTGGAGCTTTTGGCCATGTCGACTATGAAGAAGACAAACTTTTAAAAGCTCCCATTACTAAACGAAATTAAATTAAGTATATCTTTAGCTTACATGTAAATAATTTAAATACATGTATTGTCTATATTGGATACATTAATTTCCATAATTTTTTAAATTGATTTATGCTAATATTCATATATTAACTGAATTTAAGTCATCTATACTCTATACGAAATATTGCATAGTAGATTTTGTTTAAAAGTTTTTAAACGAGTGATATTTTTTCTCATAAATATTAACTATTGGTATTGAAAATGTGCATTTACAGCTGGTGATTTTTATAGAATGAGTCGATATTTCGCAATTAATGAATATATATTTACATCTGATACAATAAATTTGTTCGTTTGGTAATGTATTATATTTTGTCATATCCGGTTAATAGGTTAAAATTGTCTGATAGTCACTGGCGCCATTCTACGACGAAATAGAAAATCAATCATTCATTAACATGCACACAACAAGATAATGGTATTAATCAATACACCCAGATATTATACTGTATTTATGTGTATACATGTATAAGTTCTGATTGGATGAGTGACAGAAATAATAATGAATATTAAAATATTATTTTCTTAATACAAATTTGGCAGTTGTTATAAATTTCTGTAAGAACTTTATTAACTTCATAGTTTATGCCTTTATTTTTAACTCCTCTTTTGCACTATGTTTCAATTAGTTTCTTCGCTATTTGAGAACTACGCAATTATTATCATTTTTCGTAAATAATTTAGTTTACATTTTACGTTTATACAATACAGTATATCTTAATTTATTTTGCCGTAATACAATGGTGTTTTAAATTAACAAACCTTATCTTTTTAGTGTTTGATAATGACTAAATATTATTTAAATCACACACCGTCTAGAATAAAGTCCAATTTATTGTCACAAATAACTCCACAAAAAAAGTTCTCAAATAAACAAGTTCATTTAATATAATTCTCTAATACGATTAGGCCTGTGCTTTATTTAAATTCAAAGAAAGGCTTTGTTTTACAGTGGAAATAGAAACACTTTTCATTGATAGTAATCAAACGACCGCTCTGAAGGAGTTACTTTCATCGAGATTATACCTCAGGATATTTGGCTACAAGCATTCAGATTAACTGTTTATTTTATCGAATTTGTTTAAGCATTAACTGAATTGTGAAAGGATTTATGTTTAAATTTTGAATACATTTCAGATTTTTAATTAAACAATGTTTGATTAACAAAAATTGTTGCATATTCGACACAATTTCATGCTAATCTTTCCAAAGAAATGAATAAAAAAAATATAATATTACGAACCCCGTTATTTAAAAAAATATTTAATACAATAATTTCACCGAATTGAGATATTTAGTAAATACAGTAAGTAGTGATGCCAATAAGAAAAAAATCTGTGTTGCGTCAATTATTGACATATTCCTCTTAGATGAGAGTGAGTATAGATCGATATTATTTTATAAATTTCATAAATAAGATTCTTCTAACTATCTAGGTTAGGCATTCATCCTTTTCTTTGCTTTTTCAAATTTTTAATTTTTACTTTTACTCAATGATATTCTTTAGTAAATTGTTTCTCATGTATGTTTTTACGTAGTATAATAAATAAATGTTATTTTTGACCTGTTGTGAATGTGTTGAATGTATAATTTGTGATATATTCAACATGCAAAATAAATCAATGTAACAATGCAGGCCATACTGAAATTTTTACACTCCTGGCCACTCATAAACTTTTTAATTTCGAACGTTTATTTATATAAAATAGAATTTCATAAACGGAATGCAATAGTTTTTGACAGTAAATCGCTTGTCATTTTTTTTATGTTCCGTTCACCGTTCGCACTGAAAATAGATTTAACGGAAAAATATTTAAGACCGCTGATTTTTTACTAATTTAAAAGTTTTCTTTCTTTGTAAAAGTGCAGTGTTCGCATTTAAAATGTTTTTGGGTTGAAGCACCACATGTGAGCACTGTGAGGTGTCGATATGTTCAGTTAAGTCGTGCTTGTGGTTCTTTCTGTAACAAGATTCGCGAAGGTCGTTCGTTAAGTGCGGTCACTAAGGAAAATGTGGCAACTGATTGAAAAAAACCGGCGGATCACCTATGACGAAATTCATGGACATTTAGAGGTAGCTATCATATAAATTCAAAATACTTTTCGGGAACAGTCAGGAAGCTTTGTTGCCGCTGGTTTCCTCACGAACCCACATCAGCTTCTGCTAATCTTGCACCACGACAATCCATCCTCTCAGACTGCATATCAGATAAAGGCATTTTTGTGTTCTGAGAAGGTGGAGCTTGTGACCGATCCCGCTCACCTTCCAGACCTTGCACCCTCGACTTCTTTATTTTGCACAAAAACAAACACTTTGTGAGATGTTTCATATTTACGGAGCCAAAAGAAACAGTGATTGCTTTCGACCGATAAGTCAAAATTATGCCCTTAAATAAGTGTGCCTCTTGTTTTGAAAACCGGTTTGAGCGAACAGAGAATATTTTGGAAAACAATAAATTTATAAGCTTCATTGTGAATAGTTTTATTTATGAGTTACGCATAACTTTCAGTGTGATTCATATTATAATTGACAGTATTTGACAGTGGTATAAACTGCAATATAAGGCCGTAGTTATTTTCACGCACGCCTGTTGGTATCCAACGAAAATTATACGAACCAAAAGAATTGTTTAAATTATAATCAATGTTCATTGTGATAGAGCTTAATATCGGGGAATATTTCATAGAAATATGTCCAATTCAATCGGAATAAAATAAAAATAAATACGTATTGTAATCCCTCATATTTCTCGCAATATGTCATAACTCTTAACAGGAGCTCAATTTTCGGATATTATTTTCACGTAAATCTGTATTGTTTATTTAGAGCTTTGTTATCTACATAATTCCAAAAATAATGTCACATGAAGCCTTATGAAAAGCTGTAGGATACATTCCTGGTTATATGGACACATTAATGGTTGTTTATTTTTAAATTTCATCACCTTTAAATCTATTATTTCGAATTCAGATAGATTAAGTATTCTTAATTAAAAGTTTTTTTTTTATAAAGAACTTATTTCTCCAGGGAATTGTGTACTTTCTGAGTATTGCATTTCGAAATTTTATCTTTTATTTGATTTATTTAGCAGGATGAAAACATCTTTTATGTCATTAAATTGCACTTAATCGATAAAGCTTGTTGAAAATCCTCAAAATCGTATTAAGTTCATTTATCTTAGCAGAATAAACTATCGCGTTAAGCTTACGTATTAGGCAAGCCACTATCCATGCTTGAATAATTTATAAACGTGAAAATTTACAAGTAATTCTTAGAGCCCTAACAAATGACGCGTTACTTCGTATGACTATAGTCGACTTTTAACATCGTAATTTAGGGATAAGTTGTCAAGACATTTAACAATGTTAAGGATATACCCCAAATTATTTCATCTATTAAAAAGTGGCCAGGTAATTTCATTTCAACGTATTGCCTATAAGCGGCTTACGCCTTAAAAACAACCTTTGGTTAATTACAACTAATGTATATACGTGTATCTTAAAAGGTTTCAGACACTCGATATAACTACAATTTACACAGTATTTTAATGCGGTCAACACAGACACATAAAGCACCGCTTGAAAATACCCAAATGATACTTACTTTACGTTGAATCTGTCCGTACTCTTAGGATGCGACGTCGGCAGAATGACGGCAGCAACGTACTTGTACTAATCAATAAAATTGTCTTGGGCAGAAATCAGCTACATAATACAATTTAAGCAATTACTCATATACTTTGTTGAATACTTATAGAAACACACAAGTCTTTCGTCGACTGCTTATTTATATACATAATTTGCGAATAACTATTAGTGTGTGTTACCTTTCATCAATAATAATATTATAATATTTTCTAAACCCTAGTTAAAAACATATAATTTCTTACTTAAGTGCTTATTTATATACGTCATCTGCGAATAAATGTAAGTATATGCTAGTCTAATATGATAAGTATGAATATGTGTTACATCTCAACAGTGATCATGTCCTTCTTAGAAATTCTTTTTTTCTCTTTGTAATTTTTTAGTTAAGCGCTTATTCATATATATATTACGTAATCTGTGAATAATTGTGAGTGTATATTAATCTTATGCGAAGAACTTTGAGTGTGTGTCACCTCTCGACATTAGATATTTTGCTCGTATTACCAATTACGTATTACATACATTCAGTTGATAGTATACATTTTAATAAATCTTTATTCAAGTGTGTTTTGTTTCGCTTGATAAAACGAAAAGATTTCTCTAAATATGTATACAAATCTTTCAAAGATGTGTATGGCCATCAAACGTGTACACACTACATATTTAAATATGCCGTTACATTATTACAGTTTTCTTAGATAATTAATAATACAGGTGCTATAAAAACTATATGGCCACCTTATCCATATGCCTATAATAATATAATTTTTGATATATCATAAAACGATACGCATCTAATGGCCGGTTTTCCGTCATAAAATTTTACTGTATCGACACACGTGCGTATATAAGTTCATATTTGATTAGAAATAATATGCCCGCTAAGCCGTCTATAAATCTGACGGTAAAGTGTAAACTCACCCTAATTTTAAAGCTTAGTGCACGACCTCGAGTCTTAAACAAAGTGTAAGAGTTTTTAATACCGTCTTGGAAAATTAAGAATACCATGCATTTGACTAAATTTATATGTATAGACAACTGAAATTTTCATTATTTTAAAAAAATATCACATATTTTGATTCTTATTACAAGTACTAAATCAAGTCCATTGATTTTGAGAGATTTTTTTTTTAATGTCCACTCAGAATGTAGAGCATATTGATTTCAACAGTGTGAAGATAACCACATCAGAAATATAATATATGGATATTCGCACTGTCAAGACTAATTTTTCCACGATAATTGGTTTACAGACAACTGCTCAACCATTAAGCATCTATTTCTGCATATTTTGATTTTGTTTAAATCCAGGAGCTGTAAAATTCAAACCTGTAATTCCCGAATCCAAAGTGCCATTGATAGAACATGAATTTATTGTTACATAATTATTATAAAACAAAGTACTTTCTCGTCAGCAATCAAAGAGAGTTACAATGAGCTGTTTGTGCTTTTCTTAATATCTGAATGTCCTGTGCCTTCACTTCCAATATTCCACTCAAGCTTCGTGTGCTTTGGATACACAAAGCCTTCACCAAGTGTCATAGTTCATTAACGTAAGCATCACCAGCAGAATATGTGCGCCAAACATTTCATATTGGCATATTTAAACTCCAGCAACCGATGGACATTTCTATTGCCTTTTACTAATTTTTCTTTTTTCTCTTTTCAGGTAAGATTTTCATATATATGCCAAAACAACGTGTGGTGTTCACCGTCCATCTATTTCATCATTACACTGGGCCCAGTATTCATCAGATGTTTCTCGGAGGTTTAATTTCAAGATGATAACTCAACGGTAATGTCATAGGAGGTACTAGATGCCATAAGCTTTCACCTAAAACTACCACGTACTTATATATAATGAAAAAATAAGATTTACTTATTCCGGCGTCATATCCAAATCGTTGTTTAGTGCTTTTTATAAAATTAGTACTACGCATGTATAGAAATAATTGTGATATAATACGCAAACGATATTCACATTATATTTTTCCTCGTTGCATATCTATACGAATTGACGCATCGTTCCTAGGATGCCATACAACTTGAATAATTAAAAGACGTGGCTTCTTTCTTAACTCTAATTTCAGTGAATTCTATATATTATGTGGCAAATATGTAGCATACAATTATTCGATGTTTTATGATTTATAATTATCAAAACATTTACTCACTGATTAGTAAACTTGTCGATTCACGGGTCACGATTTTATGTTTAAATATAGATTGCTACGTGTACTTTAGATAATATATACTCAATCAATTAAAAGTCCTTCATTCTTAACGATAAAAACGGTAACTGTACCTAATTTTCTTAGTTTATTAACGTCTACAAATAAATAATTACTATTTGTACAAATAATATTTGAGAACAAATTATTTCCAGTAATTTACGAGTAGCTTTTGTCATTTAAAATGTATAAAAATCGGAAGCAATCCTTTTTTAAATTAATAATACTGCTTGTTAAAAGTTTTAGTAATTAAAATCTGTCCGGAACAAGCAACAAAGTATATATTTTCTTAATTGGTTATTTAAAAAATCATTGTTTTAATTAACAGATAAAAAATGTATTGTTACATAAGATCGATTGTTGAAAGCTAACCGTCATTAATTTTTCAACCTTTTTTATATTTTTAGAATAAAAAGGAAATTCATAATTACGTCAAAATATTTAAGTGGTGACGGGATAAACTTCATTTGGATAACTAAAAATAAATACAAAGTAATCTGTTTTTTGTCGTTTCCTTTTCAAGATGCATGGAATGTGTGAATCTGCTCAATACAGAGATTTTTTCGACAGAATATTTTTCACGAATATTGTATGTCAATTGATCGGTCAATGTTTTTACAATTTCTTGCATTTCACACTGCTATGACAAACAACATCAGTGTATTTGTTTTTGTATACCACGTACGCTCTCAGAGTGGGCCATATATATCTACACAGCGTGAAAATATCCACTCCTGAAGTGGAGTATATGTATCTCCGCAATATGGAGACATTAGGATTGCCAACCGTCTCGGATTTCCCGGAATCGTCCCGGAATTGAAGTTGCTATCTAGGATGTCACGATTGAATGTCATACTGTTACAAAATTTCAAAGAGAGCTTTCGACAAATACTGACCCCTCGTTAAATAATTTAAAAAAAACCTGCAAATTTTTACATATTTTTTTGAAATAGAAAAATCGTCATAAATCTAGGTTTTTTTTTACGAAAATTCGTTGTCATCTACTTGAGCTATTCGTTACCCAATTCAATTTATCCAGTGCTACATATTTTGATTTTTTTAAATATGATAATACTGCGACGCAAAATCGTACGTGTATGACAACGAGGGTAGAGATTGAATAGACGATAAAAAATGAACATTTTTTTTCAGAATTGCGATTTTTTGTTAGGTATCATAAAAATTAATAATCTGACACTTAAAAATTCATAACATGGGTAGCCCGCAGCTATCTGAATTACGTAGTCACCTTGTATCCGCAGAGAGAGAACGGAAACTATATAAAATCTAGGATGCCATTACGGGGCTCATCACGCGGACATATGGAGCCATTTTTATTGTTATACCAGCTTTATAGCCCAGCTGACTCGCTTAAGCACCTCTTGACGCGATAACTGAGGATTTAAAAAAAATATTTTCCCCTTCGAGCAGTGTGCCACGAAATTCTAAACGACGTCCATTGACAAAAAGCTTTGTAATCATTGTCGTAACTCGAGAATTTATAACCGTTCAATATGCCATTCATTTAATATCTTATAAACTAAAGTTCTTCAAAATAAATACTAATTTATGAAATTACGCTTTTGTATTCGGTCAACCGTGGTTTAAAATCGTTTTTTTTTTTTTTATAATAGATAACAGTTTTAATTTTAATTTTAAGACCAATTATTTTCCATTGATTAATGAAATAAAATAAACTATTTATCCTGTTTATTACGTATTCAGTTTCAAACATTATAATCCGTAACAGAGCTTAAGTATTATTTATACAATAAATAGTAAATTATTATTGTATGAAAGAAATACTCGTGTAAAAATAATACAGTGTTTTAAATCTTTTGTAATAAATCGGCTTCTGAAAAAAATAGTCGTCAATACTTCGAATTGCTTTTAAAATTACAATTAATTAAAATATACATTAATTGTTATTTTGATACGAATATTGTACAAATTGAAATCTGTTCATACATTACCCAATATTTTTTTGAGAAGCTATACCGAGCAAAGCTGCTTGATTGTGATGGTACATCTTCTTCATCTGCCATATCCGCTTCATATGTGGTTCTGTCATCCACCAGTCGGTTTGATCTTTCCAGGTCATGGCAGCATATTTTAATTCTATTTTTAATAGTACCTCATAATATAGAACGCCAAAATCCCAGGGAAATAAGAAGAAAACAGGGTTAAGGCTTTCCAGATGCATCCTTAGTAAGTTTCTCAGCCAATTTCGGCTTCTCTGTGTGGCTTTTAGTACAATGATATAGTATAAGTATCTATTTTTAAATAATAATTTCAAATCTTTATTTATCTATCAAGTGAGAAAAAAAATTCAAGTACAATTTACTAAATAGGTTTAAACATATTAAATAAGTTGGCGGACACGGGCAATTATTTAAGCCCCTGTACAAACTACCCACTAAAGTTTTATTCAATATATTATGGTAGAAAAATAAGGGTAAGTTAAAAGTAAACGATTTGACATAGAAAGTACGTAGATAAATTAACTCACTGGAACATGTTAGTACCCAGCTCACTTTACTGAGTAATTAATCTAGAAAAAAAAT
>JAGVSQ010002188.1:0-25680 GCA_022683975.1 Rhyacophila evoluta | reverse complement strand
TTTTTAATTTAACATTTTTCAAAAACTTTCGGGATATTTTTGCTGCACAAAGGTAGAGGCTCTATTTAGGTTGGTTCAATATAGATTGTTTTACGCTTGGAAAATTCCATCGACTGTACGTTTTGTTAACGTCATGGTTTGCTTAAAAATTAATAAGGTATGACATACATACGCAACAAGAGAAGTGTACCAACTAATAATGAATTGACGAAGTGTTGGATACAAATAAAATTCTAAGAATAGTGATAATCGATTAAATCAAGTAAAACGTTTTAATTCGTATGAAAAATTCTCGCGATAACAAATCGCCGGTGTTGAACGGTTGATTAGAAAATACACACAAAAGACGTTGTTTATATTAATTTAATAAACGAATAATCCCCATCAAAGGTGAGTCAGGGATTTTCATTAAGTCCGTTATCAGGGGCAGGTTTATCATTATTATTTAAATATTAAATTAGGGCAAGATTATGAACGTTCACGTTATTAAAAGATATAATATTGCTGAGTAATTATATTTTAAAACATGACAACATCAACAAACACAGCCTTCGTAAACAGCATAAGCAAAATAGATACTGATGTACTTATACGTATAATATGATAGTACATATACACATCTGATTAAAGCAGAGGTTTCCAAAGTGTGCGCCGCGAAATGTATTTTTTAGATAGCGCCAGAGCTCAAAAAATGAAAACCGTAAGGGGTACAACTAGGGATTTCAAAACGGAAATTCGCGTTTGTTTTTGAATTCCAAAAAACCATACGAGACCTAAAAAACTACTAATTCTGGACGAATGTACGAAAGTAGAAATCTTAAATCTGAAGAGCGAGACTCGAGGTAAGGTTTGAGAAAATCTTAAATAAAAAAGCCGCTGCGATTAGAAAAGTTTGGGAACCAATGGATTAAACCATATTTACTCAGAAAGTAGTGATTATGGATGGATATTCACAATATGAAAAATGTCGATATATTGTTCTCCGCAAATATTGCTTGTAAGTGAATCGCTCAACCTATTGAAGGTCCAGTTTTACATCTCATGCATCGCTTAATGATTTAACCACCTACAGCCATTAACATTGCAGACATAATGTGACAATTGTTACGAGAAAGTAAAATCAACAAACCATTTCAATGTACGATATGTCTCCCGGTAGCGTAGTTAGAAGCGTGCCTGCCAAGCATTCGGGGGAATGCGGGTTAGATTCTACATCTATCGGATTTTAATAACCTAAAAAAATGCTGGACTGGATGCCAATCGGGTTGACCAATTGTCTGACAAACAATTCTCGTGAAAAATAATCAGTCAAGACGTCTTCACATTGCGGAGATCCACATGGTCCACTTTGGGAGCGAACATGGTATAATATACATATATTGAACAGTACAGTGGTTTGCACATTAAGCCGTCGATGTGTTCTATTTTCGGAGTATTAGTAAAAATAAATTAATATATAAAGCGATCCACGGATGAAACTTTGACTTGTGTTGGATACCTCTGCAATGCACAATCAACGCTTTTGTGTAATGAAGTGTTCGTAATAAATTCTATTTGTTGTAATTTGTACACATTTTTACGTGTACGGATGATGCATATCATAATTAGTTAAATGTTTAATTACGTAACGCGATTTACAAGCGGTTTATTCTAATTAATTTCCCTCGTTCAGTAGGAAATATTCTTTCAAGGCGGAGTTTTCCCTACAAGATAAAATATGCAAATCATTACTAGAATGAATGAGCTTCAATGAAACTTTTGAGTTAACTTCGAAAAACGAAGATGATAAAACAGAACACTTTTTTATCAAAGACATTTATTTAAGCTTTGAATAGGTTATATTATGCATTCAAAGCACGACAGTAGGCCAGAAGGTGTTTATATTATTTATTCCCGTTTTTATGGGTAATTTTTTTTTTCTTAATCCCACAAATATTTTTTCGACTTTTTGTCAAAATGCCGTTTTTAAATTGTGTCAATTTTTAGAAATATATGTGCGATAATTGTATAATATTATGATGTGAAAGTTGAGTCATCTTTAGTATAGTGAACATATAGACTGGAAAGGAAAAAGGACGTAACCCACACAGAGCAAAATTTACAGGATGCACAGAAAACGTCTATTTGATGATTTTGGGCCAAAGCCAAAAAATGAAATACGCACAATTTTGAGGTGCATGAATAATAAAATTGTTTCTTTATTTACTCAATATGCTATTAATTTAATAAGTAATTTGAGAAAATATGTGTATTAATACCAGTATATATGTGTATTAATAATGAATACCATGTTTGCTCCCAAAGTGCAGCATATGGATCTACACAGTGTGAAGATATCCACTCCGAAAGTGGAGTATATGGATCTCCGCAACGTAAAGAACTCTGAACAGATTATTTTTCAAGAGATTTGTTTGTCAGACAATTGCTAAGCCTGATGGATATCCAGTCCTGTATTTTTAGATTTTTAAAATCCGACAGATGAGGAATCGAACCCGCATTCCTCGGATTGCTAGGCGCGCACGCTACCGTACGTTTACCGTAAGTTATTTGAGAAAACGAATGAAATTGATGAGGTGGAAGCCCCTTTTCATGATCGAAAATTTCACGAGTCATCTTTTTTTCAAACTTAAAGGCTAAATTTAGATACTAGGTTGTCATTTTCAGCTTATGTTCTTTCAATATAATGTGTTTTAAGATGTCTATGTTGTGATTATCGAATAAAAGATATTTTATAAAACCTAGGATTATGTCCTTTCTTCTTATTATGTTCATAATAAATTATGACATATACGGTATACGATTGTAATAAAGATCACAAAGACAGTATAATACGAAATCACAATGAAAATCATAATGCTTTTTCATGTTCTTTGCAGTGTCAGAATAAATGCACAATTATCTTTTTGAACAATAAATGAATGCTGAAGTTCAGCGAGCGTAAAAATCACAAATGTGAGCTCGCGCGCGGCGATTTAAACGGATACATTGAATTCATCGTAAGTTCACATTGTGCATTCATTCACATTCGAGATAGCGAAAACTTTTTGGACTGTGTTACAACGCTGTACGAGCAATAAATAACTGCATCCAGACTTAACTAGGTAACGAGCCGATAACGTAGTACACTTTTATGTGTGTTTGTATTGTGCAAGAAGAGCAGCGATAGTCACCAATAACAGAAATATTAATTTTTAAAAGAAACATTTCGCAATGACTGAAGTCAGGTTATAACTACAATTAATTAATTCGTTTAGAATATCGTAGAATTCTATTTTAACCCTTTCATTAGTGAGTTAAAATTTATGCACTCACGTTTAAACACTAAAATCTGTCGCCGCTACCAATTCAGCTAATATCATAAAACCGATGAACCTGGATATGCCGATTTGTACACGATGCTCTTCAATTTTCAAAAATGCAACAAAATTAAATGAAAAATTATTGCAAATTAGTAAGAATGTGTGTAAGAATCACCACATGTGGCTGCTTCCATTTCGGAATCAAAGGAGCACTTGAGATCTAATTTGAACGCACAGGACGGATGTATGTGATATTTTCTATTTCTGTGATCAGGAATATAAATAATCTTTTGTTTCTTTACAAAACAATAATAATTACCGAAAGGGTATAAGAGAATTTTACAATGCTGAAAGTCAACATTTTGTTTACTTATTTTTTTCGTATTTTTTTCTAACCTAAAAATAAATAATATGATTGTACTGACTTCTACATATTGTTGATATATCTATCTAGTATTCTTAGTAAATTAAATAATAAGATTGTATTCAAAAGTAGAAGAATGACTTTGAAAATAAGGTGACTAGAAAGTGGACGTACATATACGTCCATACTTCTCAAAAGGTTAAAATTGACATTTTAAAGAAAAATGAACGGCGAAATAGCTCATCTCTAGTTCTGGCTCAACAGTTTATTATTTTAGAAGAATTATCGAAGCAACGCCAGTATCCTCCAAGGATCGATAACATTCTCAATAGTGCCATCATGTAATTAGCTAAGTTTTTGTCTATCGACGATCTGGGAACGCCTCTTTTGGTTTCCAAAATAAATCTCGAATTATAAGACCTTTATCAATGGAGTCTTCCAGCTTAAAAGAAAGAAATTGAAAAATTTTAGATCTTTTGAGTTTTAATAAATATAATGAATTTTAAGCCACAAATAATTAAAGTATGTTCGTAAAGAGATACTTAGCGAAATACAAAATTCATTGCAGATATCACGATTTTCTCGTGAACTTGGAATAATTTTGTTCAATATACTCGTATTTACTGTTGGGATGTTTGTCGTTTTAGAAATGCGTAGTAAACACGCTTGCTTCATTGCCGGAGGCCACGGGATCACATCCTGCAGGTGCAAAAGGATTTTTAAAATTCAAAGATGAAGAACTGGTTTTCACAGATACTACAAATCCGGAGGGAACCTTGTACATTTATATATATCGCTCATAACAAAGCAATACCACAAAGAAAAAATAAATAAATACAAGAGACGAAAATAGCTATGTATAGTCAATATCGATATATCAAATATCGTATTTTTATATGTAAACATTAAAAAATAAATAGAATTTAATGTAGTGATAATGGTGAATAGTTTTTTTAATCTTCTGTTAAATTTGTATCTGTTCTATATAAGGAATTGTTTTGATGTGAGTGATAAGATAAATTGACACCTAACTACACCATGATTAATTGAGTTATCATTCATTCGAGAGACCTTTTTCCTTTCCACAGTTGATATCATATGAGTTATGCAGTACTTTAGTTACAACGGTAATTCGGATAAATCATTCATTACTGAACTCGTTTCAGCCAGGATTTAAGCAGTAAAACGCTGTGGGAAAATCCACACGGCAATTTTAATCTCGCATGTGCACAATTAATATTGTGTAATGTCTCGAAATGCATTATTGTAATCACATTGAACCACTAAGGGTAATCACACGTAAGAACAGCTTGACATGAACAAACAAAATGCCTTGATTGCATTATATACCGATTTCTGTAATACATTATATGTATTCGTATTCCACAGAAACTTCAGATAACTCGTATTAGACGGATGAACTCTCGTTCAGTTGGTACTGAATATTGTGCTGTCTGAAGTGAGGCGCGTTTATGCGCGATGAATAAATTATCGTTCGTTGTTTTATCATTATCATAAACGTTATATGTATTTTTTAATTTGAATACAAAATGAGTGCATTATTTATATTTGCATTTAATTATAAATCATCAGTTTTCATCTACTTAAATGTAAGTGTAATTAAGAGATATAAACGCTTTAACTATTTCAATTATAAGGCTTTAAAGCAGTTTGTGATAACTTAACCTCTTTACGGTCACACTATAGAGCGACCACTCAGCAACACAGTGATGGTTACTTGAGTACTACTAAACTGTGTAGTAATACATTCGCAGTAGGCACTCAAAACCGTTCAGAAATAACGGCGGTTATATTCAGCATATCCAGAAGTTATGTTCGCAGAACGTTTCGGCGGATATATTCGTCATATGCACTGTGTTACGCACTATACCTCGCGGACATACACGTCATAAGCACTAAAGAGGTTAATGATAACGTAAAATAGTAAAAAATATGTCCTTATCGGAAAGTTAAAAACTTAAAACATTCTAAATGCAAAAAAATGCATTCATTTAATAACTACCTAAGATAACTCCGTACAAAAGCACATGCTTTTTGATGAATTGAGTTATCAAGTAAATGCTTAATGAATACACGAATATCCTGGTTGAGGAAAGCTCACGGTTGTACTATGAATAGTTTGGGAACCAACCGACCTGATCTGGCATATGAAGAAGTGGTATACATCGTGATCGTCTGTTTACAAATAAGCCGTAATTTCGTATGATGTGTTGAATTAACCAATGAGCACTTGTACAGTGTGTGGATTGCATAGATAAACACAAATGTAACTGAACGTCGGTAAATGCGGACGAACGGACTCGAATGTATCAATTTGTAATTAAGGCGAGTCTCGTGTCACTGGATATAACTGAATATGGCGCGTGTGAACTCACTTACCGTGTTACAAAACCGTTTTCGTAGCCACAATGACGCTAACTCCTTTGTTAACAATGAATGCGCGGTAACACCCACGCTAAAACAATAACATTATGAATTAAAGATCGATGGTCAGCTTAAATACTCGAAAGTATTTATGCTCCGACGATTATAATTTGGGCATAATGGTGTTCGGAAACTCGTGGGCGTGTACCATCTTACATCACCATAAAAATATGGACATCCGTTGTTATACGAAGGCATATTACCAGTTTAATAGATGCTATTTGCGATCTAACAACTATAACAAAAGTATTTATTTATTAATATTTTTTCCATATTCACTGCGCAAAAGAAAATGGACGTAACCCACACAAAGCAAAATTTACATTAGGCACAAAAAACCTACATTCTTTGATTTTGGGACAAAGTCAAAATATTAAATAGGTGCAACCTTAAAGTGCGCGAAGACTAAAACTGGTATTTTAGTAAGTCAATTTGATATTACTTCAACAAGGTATTTAAGAAAAACCAATAAAATAAATGTGGTGGAACTCTTACCGCCAATTTTACAGCTCCTAATTTTTTCAACTTAAAAGCTAAATTTAGATACTAATTCGGCATTTGCAGCTTATATCCTTTTGACTTAACGTATATTAAGTTATACATATTGTGATTATAAAAAGGGTAATTTGAAAAAAATAGGGTTATGTCCTTTTTCCTTCACGCAGTCGATATAGTCTTCCACGGGAGTCGAGAGGTTACCGTGCGAGCCTTACATCCGGGGAATAAGGGATTTCCACATCTGCTGGATTTTTAAAAACATAAAAATACTGGACTGGAATTGTCTGACAACCAGTTCCCATGAAAAATAACATGTCAAGACTTTTTTGAGCGGAAATATTCACATTATGTGGATCTTTATGCTCCACTTTTGCAGCGGATAAATGGTGAACTATTGATTCAGGCGTTAGACTGTATTTCATTACTAGTTTAACAATATATTTTACGAATGGTGGGCATATTGGATAGTATGTAATTCATATAAACAAGACGAATAGTCCTGAGAATAACACATGTATTTTAAATCATTTTCCATGGTTACCATCATGAAAAACATTAATTTTATTTCACATTTTTTATTGCAAAAAATATCTTAAATAAATATATTGTAAATAGTTTCGATACGTGCATTTTATAGGCGTTTGTATGTACAAAATACGTATGGCGAAAAAATGAAGTCATTTTATTTGTTAATTAAAATAAATAAGAGAAATACAAATATAATAAAAAGAAAAATACAAATAAAACGCGAAATCCATTAAAGAGAGCCATAATTATTATATTTAATTTATATAAATTAGTCATAACCCCCGAAATCGGCTTCCATTTCTACGTTTTCATTGCCAATTATTTTTAATAAATATTATTATATCGATGTAAAAATTGATGAGGATTTAATCTTAGAATTTTTTTCAGTGTCGAAATAAGGCGCCTTGGATCGAAACTACTTCCCACAACATTTTTTTCGCACACATAAAAGCTACGAATATGGCTATTCAAGTGTAGTTATTACACAAAAAAAATCACGCATTATTACATCATACATAAATAAATTTACTTGCCTAAACTGCAGTAGATCCGTGAAGGCTATATATAAAGTATTCGAGGAATTCTTTGAAACTGATGAAATTTAAATCTTGAGATTACGACCTAGAAATAAAACTACACGCAAGTTTCTTGCATAGATTATATATTTTCAGTATCCCAATTACATTAGCATTTTAGTGTGTATACTATGATTTGTATTGTGTCGACTGTGAAAAGAAAAAATAACGTAAATCATACATATCAAATTTTACAGGAGGCACATAAAACGTATATTTAATGATATTGTGTCAATGACAAAATATTAAATAGAAACAACAACAAAGTGAACGCAGAATACAATTGGTTATTTTATAACATGTTCTCTTTCAAAGTGGAGCATATGTATCGACACGGCGTGAAGATACCCACTCCGAAAGTGGAGTATATGGATCTTCTCCACGTGAAGACGCCTTGACAGATTAGTTTTCACGAGAATTGTTTGTCAGACGATTGCGCAATTCAGTGAGCATCCAGTCCTGCATTTTTAGATTTTTAAAATCCGACAGATGTAAGAATCGAACTCGCATTCCCTGCGCTCTGCGCAACAGGACAAAAAACAATACGTGTTTTATTTACCCAATATGATTGTATTTAATTAATTAAGTAATTTGAGAAAAACCAGTAAAAACGATGAGGTTGAAGTCCTTTTTCCTGGTCGCAAATTTCACAGACCCTCCTTTTTCAAACTTGAAAGGTACATTTAGATACCGATTCGGCATTTGTAGCTTATATCCTTTTGAGAGAATATGTATAATATTAAGTTAATATAGAAAAAAGGCTATTTTGAAAAAAACTCCACTTTACTTTCCAAAGTCGATATTTTACAAGTAACATATTATCTTGTCATACTATTGAGAGTTCTTTCTTAATCTACGGTGATAAATTTAATTCGGCCGTATCATTTGAGCCACAGCACAGTATGTAGACGTGTTGTAAATATAAAAATAACAAGTAATGACTACCGAAATCTGTCATTTTCTTTCAAGGGAATCTACAGAAAGGAGCAACGCGTTGCTATCGCGCCGTGTAGTGCATTGAAAAGCGGACACGACAATACATATCGATTCAGGGATGACTTGCGCTTTTGATATTATTAGTTATCGTTTATTTTTAAGTAATATAAAGATTGATGATAATTGTTATACGGTGAATATTGCATCATACGGGATTATACTATACATAAAATATATGCTTATACTCTTAACGTAAGCTCTTAATAACTTAAATACGTAAACTATCTATATACGTTTCATGGTTATTAATAATCCTGTAAATAGTTACAATTTATTTATTATTTACTCGACTTTTGAGCAGTAGATTGAAGTCAAACTCCAGATTAAAAAAACTAAAAGTAAAATTAATTAATGTTTATAATAGAAATAATTCCAAATGTTATCAACAGACATTCCAAAGAAATTTCAATGCGCAATGTTTTAGACAAAGTTTTAAATTCAACAAGACCAATAAAAGAAAATATATAATAATAATAAAAAAGAAAATTGTGAATGGCTCTGGAAAGATTAACAGTTCATACGCAAAGTTAATTAAAATGAGAACACTTAATAAGATTAAAGGCGGCTAAATTTCATGTCGCTTCAAAGTGAACAATAAATAATATTTTATTCAGCAGATTAAAAAAAACCCGTTAACTAATCATTTATATCATACAACTCTCTCCTTTCTGCGACCTATGATAATCAATTTAAAAAATAGCAAGTTATTACAAATTCGAAAGTGTTATAATGTATTGCACGTATAAAATATTTTAATATCGATTATTATGACGGTACAGCGTGGCCTTTAAAAATCACGCTAAGTTTCTAGGAATCTGACCTGTCCCCGGCGATAGAAGTGCATAACAGTCGGCACACCCAGTAGAGAATGCGCTATTATATTTAGTTTTGTTTGTTTAACGGAACTCTTGTAACGTCAAGTGCTCGCTAAATTCGCAAGCAACTGCCCATTGTGTTTTTTATGACACTTGTGAATGTACAAAAGTAATCGACTATTTGAATGCTTGACATTTTCATGCCGTAGCCTTGCCTACTGTGTTACGTTTGAGTTTGATTTAAAAAATATATATGTGTACATGTATGCATGTTGTATGCATACCGTCAGCGTTGGACTATGAATTAACTATGCAATAACGATAGAGCATTATTTTTACATTTCTATCCGGTAGAGGTTGACGTGCGCGCATCGAGTCCGTGTAATGTAGATTCGGTCCCAACAACTGTCTGCTTTAAAAACATCTGAAAATGCAGGACTGAATGCCCATTGGATTGACCAATTGTCTGACAACCAATTGCCATGAAAAACAATCGTTCAAGACATTGCGGAGATCCATATATACTGGATTCCCATTTGGCTAAGCAATTATCTGACAACCAATTCTGTCAAGACATGTCTTCACATTGCGGAGATCCATACACTTTCGGAGCGAACATCTTCAAATTGTGTAACTCTACGTGCTCCACTTTCTCAGTGAAAAGTGAAGTGAAAATGTAGGACTAGATGACCATTAAGTCGAGGAATTATCCGATAACTAATACTCCGAAGTTTTACAATGACATCACTTCTTCATCGTTCATCCTTCTTGACGAAAACGAGCTCCCTCTAAAGCAAATCTGCACCGAAAGGTCTGTTGTAATTGTTAGATATATATTTTTTTAATTAGTCAAATATCATACTTTTGAAATGAAATATGTTATTATTTCTGACAGTTGTATTTTTGTCATATGGCGAGCGTGATAATCTCATCGACACCTTCAAAGTATGTAACTCAACGAACATGACAAAAAATGTATTTATTTTAATTATTTAATAGCCATCGACTTAATCGCTAGACCTTGCGTTGTGTATGCACGTGTAGTTTAAATAAGCACGAGTATATTTTGTTTGGTGATCATGTCAGTTGAAACACATTCGGATTAATAGACATATTCAATTTTCTGGGTATTTTGACAATGCTATATAGCTAGGGGAAATAGTTGTGCGGCAACTTGGCTAATACATTCGACGTTCATAAAAAATATGAATTGTAACATTACTATTTTTATAATAATTCACAAGTTCTTACTTTTGACCACGGTGTTGATTGAACAAAATAATTTATGGTAGCCGGTGATGTGATATTGGTTTATGGTACAATACTACAATTAATATTATTAATAAATTAATGTTTAATTAAATAAAATACTATTTTACGTGAAGTGGCCGCAAAATATTCCAAAATAATTACTATCAATAAAATATTCACGTTGTACGTGATAAAGTTTCACAAATATCCATTAGATTAGATATTTTTATTTGACTTGTAATTTATTCTGAAACAGCATTATATAGCACCGGTTCATTTTCTTGGAAAAGATTTACTTACCTAAAAACGAAGGCGCGAAAGCTTCCAATTACTCCTACCCCTCGTGCAGAAAAAGCTTTCGCGTATTTCAATAGAAAATCATTACAACTTTCCCAAATACAGTTCAAAGTTTTCGTCGTATATTAACTTTGTTGTAGTTTTAAGATTACTTACTTATTTATAAGTAAAATGATCAGAACGACGAACGAGTATTTATTATTTGAAAATATGTTACTGAAGACTACATTACAGGACTCCATTTGGAAGAAATTGTGTGAGAAATGGCAATTCTGAACATAATTTTATATGAAAAATAATTATCTAATTTAACATACAACTTCTTTCTCATGATTTCTGCAAATGCATATTCGTATCTTTATTGATGTTATAGTAGTAATCTGCATTATTTGAACTGGTGCATTTGATGTAAAATCACTCACAGGCAGCTTTTGATTTCGCACATAATTAGTTCCTGGAAATATGTGCGAATGTTGAATGTTCGAAAGTAGAGGGATGTAAAAATACATTAAAATTGTATTTTATGTATTTCTTTCCACTAATTTTTTCAAGCATTCAATTGACAGCGGTGCTTGATGATATTCAATCAACTTATCAAAACCTTCGTTGCTGAAATCCAAGTTTATTTCATTCATTAGGCTAAGTATTTCATATATGATAGTTTCCAGAGTATCTTCAGAATTCATAAAATCATTCAAAAATTTTGTTTCCAGGAACCTTTAATTATTGGCTATTTTATTTCAGTCCACAAGTCTCTAATATTTTTCATTGCTTTCCATATAGCGTCTTTCCAAAATCTCTTAAAGGATGCCCACTTTCCTTACCATTTGCCTTGATAGCCAGATTCATTATTGTCATTAATATCGTTTAAAAGTAGCTATCACTGTTTGTTCCATGGACTGTATGAGGCAAGTATTATTGAAAGGAAGAAACACAGCATTGATTTCCGTGTATACATTCCACAGAGATTTTGAGTGTTCTAGATAAATAATGCTTTAATTTCTTTTTAAATATTGCTAGAACGTGCGAAAGTCGAGGGCTGTCTGTATTTTAAATATTATTAAGTTTTCTTAACTACGTAATGCATAAATTCACGGGTTATGCCGGCGCTACGATAGCAGAGCGACGCCAGCAGAGCGTCGGGAACAAAGATGCAAAATAGCTATAGATAGGTGAGTGAGCAAGTGAGTAAGTTCCGCAGCGTGACAACACGCTGTCGTCACAACAACTTGTTCACTTGCTTACTCACCTATTTGTAGCTATTTTACATCTCTGTTGCCGACGCTATGCTGCCGTCACTCTGCTGCTGTCGCATCTATCGTAATGTCGGCCTAATAAATCGCTACGAAAACAAAAATAAATATCAGGTGCATTTACAATATGCCATTAAATTTGTTTTGTATCGATGTTTTTCACAAAGACACAAAGATCGTAGAATTAATGTTCTAAATTCAAACAAAAACAAAATTATTATTATGAAACAAATGAAAATGAAAAGCGGAAAATTGTAAACTGGGAAAACCTCATATATATAATTATTAATAGCTATCACGTCGTTTGTCACTCTCCATATCCAATATAGCTGTTTGCGGTGAATTGCTCTAAATTATAAAAAAAGTACGATGGCGTGTTGTGGACATACCGTGTTATATTTAATAACTGAAATATAAGCTGGCTTTAAATTAAAACTAATATAATTGTAAATGACAGCCGCACTGCGTATATATATTTTTTTCGACCACTGTGTATTAATCATTAGACATTTTTTTGTTGACTTGTTTTTTTTAAATTTCAGGTTTTTAAAAAGTGATATTGCTATTATTTGGTACATATTTTAATAACAATTTGGGAAATTCCATTTGAATAAATATCATTTTATTATATAATACATAGACGAATACTTAAGGGATATATTTCCAAAGTGGTCTTATTCAAATTTTAAAGGATAAGATTTTCTTGTATAAGCGAACCACGAACCACATCGTCGAAGTTGACGAAGTAGTATTTCGACTGTGGAAAGTAAAATGACGCAACCCACAGTTTTTCCAAAATAGCTTTTATTCGATAATCACAGCGTATACAACTTAATAAACGTTCTATCAAAAGGGTACAAGCTGAAAATCCTGAATTGGTTGTTGTCTTAATTAAGCTTTTAAGTTTGAAAAAAAGATGACCGACGGAATTTTCTACCATGAAAAAGAACTTCCACCATCAATTGTATTGGTTTTTCTTAAATAACTTATTAATTTAACATTATATTTAGTAAATAAAGAAACAATTTTAGTCTTCATGCACTTTAAATGTGTGCCTATTTAATGGTTTGACTTTGGCTGAAAATTATTAAGTAAACGTTTTTTCTGCCCCCTGTAAAATTTACTCTGTGTGGATTACGTGGTTTTTTCTTTCTAGAGTCGATATGCAAATACTGTTTATTTTGCCAGGTCTGCTCCGAAAGTGGAACATAACGATCTACGCAACGTAAAGATATCCAACCCAGAAATGGAGCTCGGCAATGTGACTTATCGAGACATATATAATAGAAATATATTATCAGTATATGGAAGTTCTTATTGTAAAGACTTTGATAGATTTTTTCGCGATAATTTAATTTCAACCGAATCATGTATCGTAAGATTTAAAAAATCGGGCAGCCGTAGGAATCGAGCCCGCAAACTCCGACTCCAAAGCGCGCACTATAAATTCTCGGTCAACGGAGGGGACTATCCAATTAGTGGTTGACAAATAACACAGTTTGCGGTGTGTATGTACGATAACAAAAAATGTCACAATTGTACAAGAAAGCGAACCTCATTAATATCATATCTAGCGACACAATTATTATAAATGTCCGCTATTTATTGAACGAAAAATACGATTATTTCCGTAAAAGTATAAATTATATAATTGCGCAACATTCAAATCGACTGGGCGATAACATGTTGTGAAAAACAATTCGGGCAGCGGTGGAATTTTAAACACAAAACAAAAAGACCAGAAAAAACGCTCTCCTTATCGGCGGTGTTAAATCATCACGTAGAGTTAAACAGAGTGAGAAGGTGAATTTTTAAGAATTTAATGAATTGCAAATTTATGTACAGTTTGCATAATTTGGCGCGTGGCAGTGTTATCAATTTAAATTTTTGCCGACGTTTCTCACGAGATCGCTGACGGTAATAAAATAATTTTAAATCAAAATATTATTACTTCACACAATGTTTTTTTAATGTAACGTTTAAAAAACGTAGTTGTGCTGCGTCCAAAGTAATATACTCAGTGACGTCGCTACATGTTGGGCGCCCTGGAGCAAGTAAAATTGTTTCTCGTTCTAATAAAATTGTATACTACCATCGAAAAATTGCGGTTTTTCGTTTTTATATCTTTTACGGTACCTTATTTTCTTTAAATTTCTAGCGCCATCGTTATTCATGCGCTTGTAGCAGGTCATTTCAACTGCCCCTCGGTAGCTACGCCGCTGAACCTATTCAGAAAGTTTTCCAATGTCATCACTTCTTCATCGTTCAACCTTCCCCAGGAAAATGAGCCCCCCCCTAATACAAACCTGCACCGAAAGGTTTCTTTTAATTGGTATTTATTTTTTTGTGAAAATTGGTCAATTGTCATACTTTTGTCATGAAATATGTTATTATTTCTGGCTGTATTTTTGTCATACGTGGTAATCTTTTCATACAGTTCGACAGAAATAAAAAATAAATCATATTTTCCTTTACCAAATTCAGTGTCTTTCACATATATTAAAAATAATTGAACATGTATTTTTAATAAATACGAATATCCAATGCAATATATTCAAAATAAATTTCTTAAAAATTAAGTGGTTTATCAAGAGTTATTACCATACGGATAATATTTTAGCAGTCTCCCCGGTGGCTTAAGGTCAGCGTGCGCGCCAAGCGATCCGGAAAATGCGTGTTCAATTCCCACATCTGTCGGATTTAAAAAAAATTAAAAATGCAGGATTAGACGCCCTTGAGTTAAGCAGTTATCTGACAAGCAATTCTTGTGAAAAATTCTGTCAAGACATGTCTTCACATTGCGGAGATCCATATACTTCACTTTCGGAGCGGATGTCTTCATATTATGTAACTCAACGAACATAACAAAATATATATTTATTATAATTACTTAATAACCATTGGCTTAGTCGTTAGGTTAGTCGTTGTGTATGCACGCGTAGTTTAAATAAGCACGTGTATATTTTGTTTGGCGATCATGTCAGTTGAAACATATTCGGATTATAGAGAGTTTTTGTGGGAATTTTGACAATGGTATTAGGGGAAGTAATATCATATTTCATGTAAATAAGGATATTGAAAACTAACACGCAAGTGCGTATGTTATTAAATGAAATCAGATATAAATAATAACAGAAAACGACAATAAATTCACTAGGCAACCGGAAGGCTTTGTCCATAAGTCATCCGGTGAATAGACAACCACTACGGAGTCTTTAATGACGTAATACATATAGTATTAACCCTATACTATAGGGTAACTACAACTAATACTACATAATCGAAGGCTTTATCTTTTTAACCGACATATCAATATGTTATGTTTAATGCAAAAACATTTTGCTGTAAGATAGAACATTACACCTCGAAGATTATAACATGTATTTTAGTGCAGTTTGGTTGTTAGCCATGACAATGAAGTCCTGCGAAATAAACAGCAATACATTTCTTATTTCGCAATTATATTAAAATTTATTATCCACCACACAATTAACTACATGTCTAATAATAATTTGGACAGATACGTAGGTAATACATATATATCTATAAAAGTAAATCACATTTTCCGTTTTAAAATAAAGCATCTAGACATCCACTATATGAAAATATTTTAATATTAAACGTTTAATTAGTGAATTATTTTTTATACACACACGTATTAAACATTAAAATCATTCACCGCTACCATTTCAACTAATATCATAAAATCAATCGAATTGGATATGTCGATTTGTAAACAATGCTTTTCTATTTCCAAACAACGAACAAAATAAACAAAAAAAATAAAGCTATTTTAATTTAATAAGAATGTTATAACTTTATATGTGGCCGCTCCCAATTCGGAATCAAATGAGCACTTGAGATCAAATTTGAAGCCATATAAAAAATCCTTGGTTCTTTACAAAATAAATTATCATAGAAAGAGCATAAGGCAATTTAAAATGCTGAAGTAAACGTTTGTTTTTCTCATTTTTTTCGTAATATTTATCTCTTTTTTCTAGTCTAAAAATATATGATATAATTTTATTGTCTCCCCCCTATCATTGATAGATCTATTTCGTATTTACATTACAAGAAAGGATAACATTTTATAAACAAATAAAAAAAAGCTTCGAAAATAAGGTGACAAAGCGCACGGACGTACATGTATGCCCATACGAAAGGTTAAGAACTTATTTTTGTATCAGAACAAAGTATACGTTCTATTGAAGGCATATTTAAGAAGAATCACACGAAGTTTGTGTCACTTTTAACACATAAACTTGTATTTCTGATCATCGAATGGGATAATTTCAGTGATAAGACCATGAAACCAAAATAAATAGTTTAAACTAAGACTTGTTTAAACATAGCTACTGTAGATTAGCACACGATCAATAAACTATTACAGACGTCCGTGGCAGATATATAACTACTAGTAATTAATGAGAATAATTTGTATATGGTTGTTTAAACAATATAACACCTTACGAAGTGCCCTGTAAAAATGATTACGTAAGTTGTTTTAAAAAAAGATAAAAAAATCGATCAAAGCAACTTGGCACAGCGTCACTTATGGGATATAAAATATAAATAAGAAGACCCTTTTACGCTTAATAATTTATTCGAAGAGATACAACATGGGTGGATAAATTGGGAAATAAGTAAAAAGAAAGTATTCGATTTAAAGTTATTTTCATATTTCTAAACTCAAAATTGCTTAAAATCAATTTTTATACCATGTTCGCTCCAGAGTGGAGCATATCTTTTTTCACAGTGTGAAGATATCCACTCCGAAAGAGGAGTATATGGATCTCCGCAACACGAAGATGCCTTGACAGATGATTTATCAAACAATTACCCAACCTAATAACCACCCAACATTTTTGAATTTAAAAAACGAGATTTTGGCTTATTTCTCTAATCATCTTTTACAATATGCTACATATTTATAAACCTCATTGAGTAGTTCAATAAATTAAAGGTATACTATTGTATTTTTAAACATTAAATTTTTGATCTGAACTCTGTTTTTAATTTATATATAAACTTGTTGTGTGGTGTGGCATATTTGTGACATTTGAATTTTGTTCACAATTATTTGACTTTTTGAATTTTATATTTGTAATATTGTTTTTTTCCTAATTTGCAAACCAATACAACGTAAGAAAAAAACATTTATATAACAATCATGCAGTAAAGGGATAGCCCCCACACAACAATAATTATTAGAATAGGATCTGTCTAACTTACTCAATAGACATTCCCTTTCTTCCTTCTATATATATATATATATAGTAATTCTTTCTTATTTATATTTCAATACTTTTTTAATATTTTTGTTATAACCGTATGTATATCGTGTTGTTAATGTATTAAGCTTTTAATTTGTAATGTGACAACATGTATAAAATAAATAAATAATGCTCTAAATGAGGTTAGATTCCTTTTTTCTCTTCGCGAATTCGGTAGATCCGTCTTTTGTTCAAAATATTCCATGATTCTTTTAGACAGATCGTGTTTTTGTTGTGTGAATTGTGTCTAAAAATAAAAAGCTTTTTGAAGGTCAGTATCTTTCGCCGAAACAGGATATACAATTGATCACAGATTTACGTTTTTTTATTAATTTTACCCTCTTTCACAAGGAATTTAAACACAAGAAAAAAACATTTGAAAGAATCATGCAGTAAAGAAATTAATTACTTTTGAATTTAAATTGATTTCAATAGAGGGTTGCGGATTAGAAAGTTTGACAAACACTTCAATATTGCATGGATAGAATCCATGGAGACGCAGACAAAGAAATTGAATAGGTAACAATTATGTCTGTTTGTTTACATCGCGTGACCATGGTTTCACTTCGCTGCATTGACCGGTAATTTTTTTTAATGCGGCGCTCGCAGGAAGTGACAGTGAAATTTTTAATCATCCGCAGTCATAGTTTGTTTGGATTTAAGCGTTTCTGGTGACTAATTATTATAACTATTTCAATTATACAATTAATTCAGTATTATTTATTACTACACAAACAAAATAAATATATAATTATCCAGAAGAGCTAATCCGTCTTTAAATTCATTTACCTTTACGTGTATTCGCTTTTATAGTATTATTTGTAAAACACTGTTTTCTGCTAGATAATTTGTGTAAATTAGCTAGAAAAATCATGTATGTATTAAAAGTTAAATAATATAAAATTTGTGCAAGAAATGAAAAAATATCGGAGGAAACACACGCAACGTCCCAATGCAGATATCATTTATGGACTGAGCACTGCATTCGACCGTTCAAAATGATCCATTCAAATGAGTGATCGATGCTGCCTAATACAGCTGATACACACAAACGTACAAGTCGTTCCTAGATTGAATACAAAATAAGTATTTATATTAATATCATATGATATTTTTTATTTTTTAATGATATTTAACTTAGAGGTTTTTATAAGGAATACGTAAAGATGAAGACTTTGTAATCCATATATTTGGAGACATAAGTACCGGCCACTGACTTTTCTTGACAGGGCAGTAAGAATTAATCACACTTACCAGATCGTATAGTGAATAAATAATGCTGTAATGATTAACCCTTTTATTAGTGAGTTATTTTTAATGCACACATGTTTTAAGCGCCAAAATCAAGTATCATAAAATCAATCAAATTGGATAAGCCGACTTGTAAACAATGCTCTTTTATTCCCAAGCAACGAACAAAATAAACTGAAAAGTTATTTCTAATTGGCAAGAATGAGTAAAACATTACCAAATGCGGCCCGAAAGAAGCACTCGAGAACAAATTTGAACGCATAAGACTGAGTTTCGGATCGGATATCTTCATGTAGATCAATATGCTTCACTTTTAGAGCGAGAAATGTTAAAAACATGTCTTATTCGTAATAATAATCACGGTTTTATACAACATTATTGTGTGGGTACGATCAACCTGTGTAGTTATTGAAATGGCACTTACTTTAGGTCGAAATGAGTGCAAACCTGTTATAATGCATGGACCATAACGCGATGCAAAAATGAAATGCCAGAGCGAAGTAATTGTTGTAATGATCTCAATTACTTTTACATGCACATTTCAGTTTGGACTTCCAGCTGAAACTTCAATTCGGCGCGAGAATGTGTCGACTAATTTTAATCAAATTGGAGCCATTCAACATTTAACGACTGTGTTTATGCTTTATATCTATCTATCTCTACAAATAAAAATGTAAATGTTCGTAAAATCTTAAATCTCCGAAAGTTCTTCAACGATTGCTTTGAAATTTTGACACAACGTTGCATTTGAATACGCACGTATTTTATTAATCTACCATTATATAGATGTCACACCTATGACAGGTAAAAACATGCTTTTTTGAAAAACAGAGCCATTATTTTTAACCAGTCCGTGCTACAACAACGCATGACTGGGTACAGCTAGTTTAAAAAAAATCTGTTCTTTTCATGCATACTGCCATATACAAACATATTACAATTATATATATATAATGGTGAATGTTTGTCTGTTTGTTTTTTCGCTATGCATTTGGACAGAGTACGTACGAATGAAGCCAAACTTTCCACGAGTACTCGTCTCATCCACGATAAGGACATGTGCTACTTTTCATCCGACAATTACAAGTCTTTCCCTCTCCCAAAAGAACCCCTCGGTTTCGTAACTTGTAACGTTAAGTTTTCTCGGGTAATGCCGAATGTTTCAACCACTAAAACTATATATAATATACCAAAAAAGCTCAGAAGATTCTTGCTCTACACTATTATAGAAATGAAATATTATATTTAATACAAATTAACAATACATATTATGAATTATGTATTCACTAATATGTTGAATTTTATCACGTATCTGTCGTTTGTTGGTTATTCAAATATAACCATAGCAACAGCAAGGCACCTCAGGATGAAATCACATACGGTACACTGTGAAAAGACAAATATATTATTGAAGACATCGCAAATAGTAATGTGCGGAGCCGGTACTTTTGAGTGCTCGTCGGTACCGGTTTTTTTTGTAAATACCCGATATCAAGTATAGGTACTTTTGTATAAACTCATAATTATTGAAAATTTCGCTTTCTCGTTGTTTTAAGTCTCGCGTACTCAAAAGTACTCATACTAAAAAGTAGCCGGTTCTTTGAGCAATATTGATACTTTATAAAAAAGTACTCATAAATTATCATCAATATAGAGTACTTTTTGAGTATTACAAGTACAAATTTAGTATTGGGTACTAGTACCGGTTTCAAGTATTCGATATCCAAATTATGCACACCACTAATCACGAGTAACTCGGTTGAAAGCTCCTTTCGAAATGTAAATACAGTATTCGGAGATTGCGAAATCGATTCCCACCCATCATTAAAAAATCTAAAGATGTAGGAATAGATAGATGTCTGCAGGGTTGAACAATTGGCTGAGAACAAATTCTCATGAAAAATATCTGTCAATGGTGAGTGAGATCCATAAATACTTCATTTCTGAAATGGTCAATTTCACCCTGTTGTGATCTGTATGCTCTACTTTTGGAGCAGACAATCGAAGGCATACGTTGAATATATCCATATAATGCGTACTGCCATGTCATGTTATGTGGCCAGATAGGAGCTGTCTAAAGAACGCGCTGTGGATGATTCAGACTAATATCAACCGCACCTGTTTCTTCCAAACTAGTTGGATTACGACATCCTATAAAATATATTCGGAGTTGGGATGTGCTGGCATTCCTCGAACGACAATAAGAACAAGGTGACAATTGTGCTTTACGTGGGGAGTGTAAGCGGTAAATAAACAGAATATAAAGAACCGCAACAATTTCAATACACAATAAATACGACTGATGGGATGTACCAGACAGCTAAAGTCCTTTCCACTAAGGAAAGGCGTATTATAAAGTACTTAAATTATAAAATGTCTAAGAAGATAATTAAGATAAAGCAACTATGCGTAAACGATAAATGTCGACACACGAAGTAAATACAAGTTGTAATTGTTAATCTAATAACTACTGAGTTAACAACCTAAACATATTGACAGAGTAAGTAATCTGAGACATAGTTACAACTTAGTTAAGAAATCGAGGATAAAGTTTAGCTTAAGGCTAAATAATTATTGATTTTAAACGTTATATACAATCTAAAAATCAAAGCTAAGCCTCTAACTATCCATAGGCCTTGTAAGTATGTATAATTATATTTCAAATCGGCGTGAGTGAATAGTGAGTATTGATCAAACTTTTTAAATTTAATAATACTTACAAAATTATTACTCAATCGATAGCTTTACGAAAACGGAAGTTTATGTTAATATTATATCAACTGTGGAAAAGAAAAAGGACGTAACCCTTGGTTTTTCAAAAAAGATTTTATTCGCTAATCAGGGTGTTTACAACCTACACGTTATATCAAAAGGATTTGAGCTGAAAATGCTTAATTAGTATCGGAATTTAGCTTTTAAGTTTGAAAAAAGTATGGCCTGTGAAAATTACGACCAAGAAGATAGGCTTACATTGAATCAATTTCCTTAGTGTTTCTTAAATAAATTATTGAATTAGTATCACACTAACTAAATAATTTCCCCAATGTCGCAGTTAGTTGCGTAAGCACCTAGCAATCCAGGGAATGCGGATTCGATCCCCCATCTGAAAAATGCAAGACTTGAGGCAAGATTGAGTTGATTAATTGTCTGACGAATAATTATCGCGAAAAATAATCTGTCAAGACGTCTTCACACTGTGAAGATTCATATACTTCTCTTTCGGGGTGGATATCTTCACACTGTGTAGATCTATATGCTCCTCGTTGGGAACGAACATGGTAAATAAAAAATAATATCAAAATATAAACTAATATATCGGCAGTTTTAGTCTTCATGCACGTCAAGGTTGTGTCTATGCAATAGTTTGACTTAGGCTCAAAATCATGAAAAAAAATTTTTGTGCCTTCTGTAAAATTTGTTCTGTGGGTTACGTCCTTTTACTTTCCTACAGTCGATATATATAATATATTATGTATAAAATTTTACGGTTGAAAAGTAATAAAACGGTTTCATTTTATAACTGATATATTATAATTAACAACTTTCAAGAAATAGAATATCAAAGGAGAATTTATATTATATTTTGTAACTACCGATGTGAAAGAAAATTGAAATAATTTCTTCAAAGTAAAACATAAATGAACTCCTGAAAGCGAGCGAAGATTGCGGCGTAGGATAATATTTTATTCTTTAGTTTCCTGCGAGTGACAGAATGCTTCCGAAGATGTCAAGTTACGTGTCAATTTTCTTGACAGATACATTATTACATTATTATGTTGGCAATAGACGGTCTGGGGCTTAAAGTGACCCCGATTCAGATGGGAAGAATGAACGTTTTCAGTCGAGCTATTTTTGTTAGGCGTTACTGCTTTGTTTTATGACTTTTGATAGGTCTGAAATATTTATCGCATCCAGCTTCTGGGTGGTTTTGGCGGGAAACGGAAATAAAATTGGCTTAAATGATATAAAGAACATATTGATTGCATTTTATGAATACTTACTTGATTGATTGTAGCGAAGCCGTGTGTGGCATAGTAATTTTATAAAACGTCGTTGCGGGTACAGAATATCCTGTTATTTCCCGGCATCATTTTTTGTGCTAACCTTTCACGTAGTTGATATACTACATTATCATACTTATATTTTTACATAAAAATCTATGAATGTTTTTAACAGATTTACAACCGCGGACTCGCATATGAGTCTTTATAGAAAATTGATTAATGGCCGTGGACTCATATGTGAGTCCTACGTCATACGTTACTTTACTATGAGAAATACGTGTTTTACGATTTATTTCAACTGTGAATCTTGACGAGAGACGATGAATATAATATTATTATATTTTTTGTACATTTTACCGCGAATTTCACCGACTACCTTATAAAATTTAGTAAAAAATCGACGCAGATAGGAGGTAATCATAGAATTTATTGAAAAAACACAAGCTTTCCAGTGATTCAAAAATTAATTACAAATCATACTATCCATTTAATTGTGAACTATAACAACTTGCCTAATGTTTTGTATTACACGCAACCGGTACTAATGTAATTCATGTGAACATCAATAACGATGACGCTTCAATGAAATTTTATAATAGTCATGTCGAGTCGTGATGTAAAAAACCGGCAATATTTTATGACTTCATAAAATGTAATAGGTGCATTTTATAACATGTTTTTATTTGTCATTGATATGTAATATTGCATGTGAGGACGTTATTTGTTCAAATTAGCAATTCTTCTTAAAGTCTTCTTCGAAATAGTATTCCAGTAAATACACGAAATTCTTACGTATAGTTTAATATTGTAGGCTGTATTAAATTAAAAAGACATTTAATAACATCATCTAAGCGGATTAAGACGAGCAGGGCATAGTAAAATAAAAAAACAGCTTGTATGATATCTTCCGTAGAATACAAAAAAATTAATACACGCTTGTCGTCTTAAATTTGAGAGTTCAGATAAAAATGGATAAAAATCACAGGATTGATCGATTATATAAACTGACTCCCGTAAAAATAGAATGATAACATAGATCTCAGAGAATATTGTGTTTATATAAACACATTTATGCAACTTGGTTGTAATACCATGATGTCATTTTATATCGATTTTAGAAAGGAAATAGGACGTAACCTACACAGGACCAATTTTACAGGCAGCACAAAATCGTCGACATAGTGATTTTGGGTCAAAGTCAAAATATTAAATATGCACAACCTTAAAATGCACGAAGACTGAAACTGGCGTTAGATTTACTCAGTCTGATATTAATGTAACATTTTATTTAAGAAAACTAATAAACTTGATGTGGTGGAAGTTCTTTTTCCTCGTTGTAAAATTGACAGGCCATCTTTTCTTCAAACTTAAAAGCTACATTTTAATAGTAATTTCGTAGTTTAAACATAAAATCTTTTGAAAGAACGTGTATAAATTGTGATTATCGAAGAAAGCCTTTTTGAAAAACTTTTTGATAATGCCCTTTTTTCTTTCCACAGTAAATATGTAACAGTAATTCATTATATTTTTTTACCATGTTCGCTCCGAAGGTAGAATATAATGAACTCTGCAAGAAATTGTAATTTTTTTTACAAGAATTTTTTATCAGAGAATTGCTCAAATTAATGCACATGCAGTCCTAGGTGGTAATCGAGCCCGTATTCTCCGGATACAAGGCGCGCACACTAACTTCTCGGTAACCAACGAGACAATATAATTTAATAGAATAGGTCTTACATAGTATATTATATATAACAAAACCCATTACATTATAGAAAGAGTTAATAGTTCATATAATTTACCGAAAATCTTTGAATATACACAATTTAAGGAAAACAGTTTCAACAAAGAAAAATAGGCCGAGTACCTGTAATCTAAGTAACTCTCTGTGAAAAAATATCCTTCATGGCTCATCGAAGGCACCGAAAGTGGATCAACAATATTGACGTGAACTAGATACAAGGCAAGTGTGTACTTCATGCCATCCACAGTCGGCTGACGTAACAAGTTGCCGACGAAAAGTCCAAATTGGGTATATACGTACGTGCCCATTTCGCGATCGACCCTCGCGGCAAGTTTTTATCAAAAAGCACGATTAAACTGAAACCATTTTCGCTTGAATATAGTTAAGATTAGAAGTTTTGGTATAAATTACTTTCATGCCTACCGCCGAGAGAAATACGATTAAATTTATTTGTATGTATGACTTCCATACGACGAATACGAAGAAGGACGTAACCACCAAAAGAGCTTTTTATCGATAATCACAATGTATAGAACTTAATACACGTTCAATAAAAAGTATGAAAGTTTCGAATGGCAAATTAGTATCTAGTTTAGCTTTAAGTTTGAAAAAAGAATGTTCTGTGAAATTTGCTTTTATGACATCAATTTTATTGGATTTTCTTAAATAAATTAATATCAGATTAAGTAAATAACAGTTGTAGTATTCGCACACTTCAAGGTTGATTTAATTAATTAATTAATTTAATATTTTGACTATGGCCAAAAATCATTGAATATACTTTTCTGTGCCTCCTGTAATTTTTTTCTGTCTGTGTTACGTCTTTTGTCCTTTCTACACCAGTGTTCCTCAACCGGTGGTCCATGGCAAACAATATGCCAAATTTCAAGAAATTCGCCATGCAAAATATTAAATATAGGATTTTTTTGCCTGCACGTTTACTTGTATTTTTAGTTATTTTTAAATAATAATAATTGGTAGGATGATACGACGCCAAATAACTTAAACATAATAGGAAGTGAAATATCCAACAAGTGTGGTGGTATAATATGGTATGAACTTAAACAAGTGTCAAGAAAACGTCATT
>JAGVSQ010002187.1:8019-25685 GCA_022683975.1 Rhyacophila evoluta | reverse complement strand
GACAAACAACTATCGTGAAAAATAATCTGTCAAGATGTCTGAATAATGTCACATATAGTTAGCAATGTCATTTTTCACAGTTAATATTTTAATCTCAAATGCCATACGTAGATAACCACTTTGTTGAATGATTTATTGGCAGTAAATAATGTGAAACTCAACATCTGAAGATAATTCTTCCGATTGTAGAGATCCAAATGCTTTATATGCTCGGTAAAGACTCATTTAAAATTAATGAAAAACATGATTTGATTAAAAAGTTTAAAGATATTCAAAATGATTTGATATTGAAGTAATTTCTGAATGAAATATTGTCCCCATTTGAATTTCTAGTCTATTGTGCTTATTCCAAATAACTCTATATTTTGAGGTCAGCATTAATAATTTATAACTGAAAACAATTCATATTGATTTTTATTCAAATTTATAAATTAATTTATCACTGGCTAGGTGGAACTTCATTTTACAGAGGTTGGATATTTTGGCTGATTTATTTTTACGCTTCTCGAATTTGATATTATAATATTTACAATATATCATCAAGCTATTTTCAGGATTATTAATATATATATCATGGCTGAGATTGTGATATGATACCCAATGTATCATATAACTAAAAATTATTTAAAATTTCTAATGAATGCTAAATTTTCTCAATAATTATTTTATGATGATTTTTAGTCTTCCATTATTGTCTGTAGGATTTGTTAAATTGCTTTTAACTTACTTATTTTCTGATGATAATTAATAACATGAAAAAATTCAAACTCAATTAAAAAGAGTAGTTAATACTATAGCTTACAAGCATAAATATTTCTTGTGCTTTTACTTATAGCATCACATGCATAGTGTAGATGTTTTTGATGGTAAAATACATTAATTGTAACTTGTGTCACTCAGTATATACGGATTTAACAGGGTACCGTTAAATAAATGTCTGCTTCCAATAAGCACCAACTCTATAAGACGGGGATTCTCCCAATAATCAACCACTCAATAATAACGAAGGGGTGAAGCGGATTAAGAACCTCCCTCGTCTGAGAAGCTTTATGAATATCAATCGTAAAGCGGGTAGTTATCGAGATTCTCTGATGAGTCAGTTGAGAGCTTTTGTGATTATTAGATTAACATTAAAAGCATAAACACTTTGATGAAGCTTAATGATTTTTAAATATAAATTTTAAATTAAGAGAAGTGAATAAATCAGAAAAAGATGGATAGCATTAATTTACTTTAAAATATAAGTAAAACAATATTAACGAACTATGATTTTAAAATATTATATATTAATCGTGATTGTTCACTTATTTTAAGTAACTATCGAGCATTACAACTGACTTCGATTGCTTTTTAAGATATTGTATTCTGTCTAATTATAATTGAGGCATATACAATTTTTAAATATTAATTTCTTTTTGTGTAATTATTTTTAGCGTGCTATTTATTATTTTAGAGCAAAATAGTTTGTAAGAAGAAAAAAACTAGTTATATACTGACCGGTAAAAGACAAACAACAAGTGCTGCGTATTTTTTTAGGAGTCTTAATCTTATTAGTCTCAAAGAATAAGGTTGTGATGGCTTAATAAGAGTGTTGATTAATATCAACAGACTGTATTCGGTTAAATTACATTATGGGACATCGTTTTGAGGAAGCAAAACGATTGAGAAGTAATGAAAAGTTCCAGAGGCATCATGGAGTATTTTAATGAATTAGCGAATATGGCAAATATGGGCAAAGAAAGAAAAAGCCAAAATACGAATCTTTGCTTATGAAATGGCACGTAGATAAAAAAATATTGTGTTATCAAGTACTTTTAATTTCATATTTTTATCCCAAACAATAAAAACATACATTATATTAAATATAATGTATGTTTTTATCTTTTGTGAGACGGATTAAGTAGCCTAAATAAAAGTAAAATAAAAAAGATTAAAAAAAGGTTATTTAGTTTAGTTAAATGGTACATTAAATCTTTCATATTATAGATATACTTATAAATACGTTCAGCGAATATGAGAGTTAATATATATACGTTAAAAAAAAAATCATATGGCGGGATATTCTCTCACGACTCAGTTGATTTATTATTATTAAATAAAACTGTCGGTGGAAGTCCCGCGGGCATAACAAAAAGGGTTAAAGGCCTCCGTTATCTTAACAGCTTATTATTTTGACCAAAAGATAAAAGGAGTTGGTCAGCGGCCAACCTTTGTTTTGATAAATTAATTATTACTACGACCCCATCTGGGGAAAATTGACCAAATAGCCTAAGGCAAATAAATAAGGACGAGAATATTGACAGTCCGGATTGAAGTTTTGCCAGAATTTTCAAAGTTATTCTGTGGGATTCTGATATTTAGAAGAAACTGTTCATTAAAGTTAGTATTAGTTAGTAAAATATAAATTTAAGGAGCAAAATTTTGTAGGTATTTAATTAAAACCTACTAACTTTTTCTTCCTCCACTCTTAATTTGCAAGAAATTTTTACTTATTTTTCTTGTATATATTATATATAATTCCTTAATATAGAAGTGTAAGCTTAGACGTCGCTTTTTCAAATTACAGACCGAGGGCTCAAAAATACTCCGTGCTTTTAATATAGTAAGAAAAAAATGATAATAACGACTTAGATGTAAGTTCAAGTATAACATATTCAAATTATATATCAATTGATATTTGAGAGATGTTATTTAGTCATTTTACTAATTCTGATGATAATGAAAGTCACCGGAAAATATAAATAGTTCTCAAAATATATCTAAACTCTTTGTGGTTATATAATACTATATTAATTCATATTGTACGTATGTTACACAGATTTTTTGTGGAACAAATATTTAAAACATATTATTACGATAAGCAGTATTTTTGATACAATAAAGGTGTTGGAATATATAAGTTTGTAAGCTATCGGTGGTCATGCTACAATAATTCGTTTATATGTAAGAAGGTGGCACAGATGTGAAATGATTTACGTTCAGGCGTCGAAGTGAAATATTGTTTCATCCTTTTGCGAATGGCGTTTATTATATAAAAATAATAGAAGAATTTGTAGCCCTAGCCCAAACACCGGACTTCCCACACCTGCGTCCTGATATCCTTGCAGAAGGTCTATTTTACAACCATAAGTATTAAGATAGATTTCTGAAAAATGCTATTGTTTGTTGCTGTTGGAAGTACTTGCAATCTACGAAAAGACAATATAAATTTATTAATATAAGCAGATAATCGACTTGTATAGAAATAAACCATAGTCAATCATAGTAAGTATGGATTTTTTGACATTCATTCTATAAATATTGTGTTATCAATACATATGTTTTACTGGAATTGGTTACCAGATGATTATTCACTTTTTTGTATTACAACAAGATATACATCATCGGGAATTCCGATGATGAAACAGTACTATATAATGATGTAGTATTACATTATTATACCTCCTCAATAGATTATAAGTTAACGTGTGCGCCTTGCATCTGGAGAATGCGGGTGTGATTACCACAAATGCCAGTTTAAAAAAAAAATGAAAATGTATGACTGGATGCCCATTGAGTTGCGTGATAAGTATTTGACTACCAATTCTCGCGAAAAATCTGTCAACACAATCATGTCTTCACATTGCGAAGATTTCATGCACTTCACTTTTAAAGTGGACATATTCACATTGTACAGAACTACATGCTTTACTTTCGGAGGAAATATGGCTGGTAAAAAAATATTACGAAAAATGATCAAAATATAAAGGTACAAATTGGAAAATATATTGGGTTGAAAAACTGGCTGAAAAATAATTCTCGATGAATAATATGATAAAGCTTTACATTGTAGAGGTGTACGTATACCACATTTTCAGTGAAAATAGTATTTTTTTATAAATCGATGTATTACAATATATCTTTATATAATGAACTCTACGAGCAGGTTATGTGATTAAGCAAATAATGTGTAAATATATTTATGTTCTAAAAACGCTTTCATTTGAAAATACCAAAAAACCAGAATTCGATAAAACTTTTTTTAATATCATTAGAATATAAAGAAAAATTCATGTATACGCCATGACGACGTATGATTTTTGAACAAAAAAGAAAATGTATTATAGTTTGTATTTGGCCTAAATTTTCAGTGTTCGGTAAAAATATGTTGTGGTCGCTTTGAGATGTATTTATTATTTGTGTGATAAGCGATGTAAAACAGGGTGTGTGAACAAAGGCCTCGTGTTTATATTTGGATACCATGTTACGCGCATTAAAATTTAAGTACTTTTTTCTCTTTCTCAAGCGAGCCACCGAATCTTTGTACTCGGCGGGTCTGTGCCTGGACCGGATGGCTCAAAGTCAACTCACTTGTATTAAATCAATAGTTTTGTGCCACATACTATAAAAATAAGTTGAACTTCAGCACTTCAGTAAATGACATGAGTGCATGCGTTTTGAAACGTGAGATCACAAGATCAATTAATTTAAGGTTTAACAAATAAATAATGCACGATTGAATGCCTTCTGGATTAAGCAATTAACTGAAACTAGCTTACCAGACAGACACTCTATTAACAATATTTAAATTAAAGAGATTCATATATTCTAATTTTAAAGTCATTAAAAGATCAATTTTTTTCATATTTGAAGCTGATATAGATATAGAAATAATAATTCAAAATAGTCCCCAGGCGTTTAAAAAATGGCGCAATTACAGGTATTAAAATTTATATTTGTTTATTTAGATACATTTTACTACTATGACGAATTGTTTTATTTTTAAAGTCGCAATAATATTATTATCAGAATTATATTTAAACGTGATATATTTTATGTCATGCTATTTACAAAACAATTACCCATATTTCTAAAAAGCCAATTTGTAGTAGGAGGGTAAAAAACCTATCTACTAACTAATATTATTTATTACTATCTATCAGTTTTTTCTAACTGTGCAGGGTGCATAAAAAAATGTTCATATAAACTTAAGAAATCGACACATTGTTCAAGAAGCAAAAAAATGTTTTTTGTAGAGTAATTTAAATATGTCCGCAGATTTATATTATGCAATGTAAAAAAACTAAAAGAAATTTCCGCTGCGTTGGGCTTGCATATAACAAGGGGAAAACTGATATCGCTTTTGGCATTTTTTTTTTTTGCTATTTGATATTTATGTATGGCTATGTCATACGATCACATTAATAAGTGGACCGTATCTTCATGATGGACTGTCACCGACAAGTGGTCGCAATTCCTTCAAGAAAATGAGAAGACTTTTATTTCCAGATGAGAAAACAAATCCAGAATATCTTATATATATATTTAAGAATATATTTGTTTATATTTATATTTGTATTATTCTTTATGTTTCGATTGAGTATTTGAAACGTTTCTATATCATTTAAGTGGACTTATATCTTGACGTAAATAATGTAAACCTCAAGTTTTTGGAGTAACGCTCCATTTAAATGTAGAGCAAGCACAATCAGTCGAAAATATTAATTATTTAAATGTAGAGCATGTTGACCTTTATATTGTGAGTAATTGTCTTGTCGAATCTTTTTTGGGTATGTTGATTGCCACCTAATCACTCGACTTATTGACAAATGAGTAAAATAAGCTCATGTAATATCTTACTTCCTACAACTTTAATGCAATATTCGTACAAATTGCCATACAAAAGTTATACTTTTCAAGGACAAAAACTGTGTATTGATGATTTTCATATATTGTTTTAATCACAAAAATATGCAGTAGTTTTTAATCAAAAACCTATTATAATACGTGATAGAATACATGATCTCAAAATAAATGATATCAAAAAATATATTTATCCATTATGACAACATAAGGATTTGGTAAAAAAACACATATTTTTACTTTTTCACCATGGTGATGCTATTATATACAGAAATAACAATCATGCACATAAAATATCAAGTTCGTTTTCTCTCTTTTTTTTGTTCCTGATATTGTTTTATTTGTGTTATCCTAAATCATACACTTCTTCAACCACTTCAATTACACGCCTAATGTTTATACTACCTAGTTAAATAAGTAAGAATACTTTATATAATGTATTTGTTAATAAATTACTTTTTCTCAGCGGGGTTGTAATATAAGAATGAATTTAAATCAGCAGTGAACGTGTTAAGCATCAAGCTATCATATATTAGTTAAAATATGTTCAAGTTTATAAAGGTGTTTGTTTATTCAGTATTGACATTGGATAAGTTAAAAACATTCGGTTCACTATGTTTTGTGGCACTCTGTGAACAAAAAATGACTGCCTAAAATAACCAATTACCGGGTGTATAAAAAGCTGAATTGAGTTGGATTTGTGTGCTTTTTTGATAGCGTCTCAGTTTCAAAAAGATCTTTTGAAGAAATAATACTACTCTAGTATCAAAATTAGAGAAAACAGGTATGCACCTATGAAACTACCGGCATATCAAATATTATCGATAACAGTCTTGTGGTTTCATTTATCTTGTATTAATGCTATCATAGAAATTCATACTAAAACATATATTGCCAATGTTATGAATACATGTTCATTTTAAATGTATTAAAATTATTTGGGGTTCAAACTATTTTCACTACAATTATTATACATTGACCAATATAAATGTATCATCTATATTTAAAACTAAATAGATCTGCATGCAGGAGCATAATACGGTGAGAAGTTTCAGTTTATATAAATAAAAAGCATGATGCACGTTAATTAATTGATTGATACCGTATATCTCGGGCTCAAGTTCCATAATTGCGATGTTGCTATGTAAATTTCAAGGTTTGTTTATCTAATGAGTTGAGTGATTGAACAGTTTTCATAAAAAAATAATCTGTCAAATCTAATATATCTTTATATTGCAGAGATGCATTCGTTTCATATATTGCATCTTAGAGAAAACGTGAGATATTCATTTTTTAATTTTTTCATATTAAATTTTATAATACTCACCCCAAATACAAGAACGATAATAAACAATTAAGATAAGAATTTTTTCTCTTTTACGAGTGTGAATATTTTTAATAAATAACATTTCATATCAACATTATTATTATTTAAATACGATTCCATTTTTATTTCCCACACATAATAGATGAAATTAAATATATTTATAACATGCCCATAGGTACTAGAGATTTCTAATTCAATAATAAAATATTGCTGCTAGCTTGCGTCTCAAACAAGGATAGTAGAATATATCTAGTTTTAAATTAGTTTTATACAATTCAAACAACCCAATATATAAAAAAATGCTATTTAACAGTCAAAATTAACTGCAAAAATCTTAGTTTATTATAAAAAATAGTAATAATTACTAATAATAGAAACTATTTTTGTGCTTCAAATAATATGTTGTTTAAAATCTTAGTTAACAGCATACAACACTAGTTTTAATTCCGGCATTAATTTGCAGTACGAGGTGTTGTTATATATTTTAGTATATGAACGCAGGGAGTCCCGCGTATTTCTTAAGTACATCGCATGTCGCAAATACTCCTGCGTTCTCGAATGGGTTAATTAGGAAAGATTGCGATCGGGATCGACAACGCAAGTCAACAAACGATTATGTGTCATTAAACTTACAGCAGATATCAATTAAGCGAATCACTCGACTCATAATGTACTAGACATCGCCATATACAACCGCACTGAATGCAGTTTTTCGTCAATCATTTTTTTTCGATAATTACACTTATACATTCGATAATGACTAAGTATTTATTTTCCACGTAAGGTTGCGATTTTATTTATTTATTTTTAATAGCCGTCAGTTAGAAAGGTATTCATAGAAAATGCGGTAGATTTTATTAAAGTTTTTATATGTGCTGCCATGATATATTTTAAAATTAAATAAAGTCACTTTTTTGTGTCGATGTTAGATAATAATTCGTATGACTAACTGTATTAATACTTATTTTGATATAAAAGAATTCTTCGTCGACAATTATTTGCCAAACATTTATAGTTGACATTTTATTTAAGTAAAATAAGTAGAGAACATACAATAATATATCAAAACAGTGATAACTAAGATTGATATGCCAAATTGCTTATTTTATCTATACTGAAGATTTTTCATTTAAAGGAAGAGTTTAAACGGTATAATATTGGATGAATTACTTCACTCCATATTTGAATTTTAGCTGAAAACACCGTTAGTCTATGTATAGGTAAAACCAATATATGCAGTGGCGGATTTAGCACTCGAGAGGCTCCAGGCGCAATTCAATTATTAAGCCTTATGCCCTAGGCGCTATCGTTTGTGATTTTTGTTTGGGCCTCACTTTTGTTGAATATCTATAATTTTGTCGAGAACTTTTCAAAAGTTTTTTTAGTGTGCCTACAGCTAAATCCGCTACTGAATATATGCCAAATTAAATTTATTGTTACACTATTGCCATCACACAGAACTAAACTTAGACAGATATAAATACAAAGATGGCAGTAATTTCTATTCTAATAATGTTGACTTCAGTATGAGAACTTAAAAGAAGAAACCTTTTTGATATGTTAGAATAATTTTCTTAATTTAATTTCTGCATTAAAATACACATTATTATGTAGCATACATTTTTATACTTTACGAGACTTAAAAAATTGACCTAAGATACCAACAAATATACACTCTTATTAAACACGTTCGCATCACCGATTTAATTTTTAAAATTTTGGCACCTCCGTTGGCAGTAGTCCATTCGTCCTTGGTTGGAAAACACTGGATTAAAGGTCTCGTGCGCTCTTATATTGTGTGAATTTGTGTACGTATGCACTTTCCATTTGTTCAATTGTCTTGTGTGCATTTGTCATGGAACCTGAATTCATGTTATGGTCACTACGTAGTTATGGTTTATGACTATTTATTTCATAATATATTTTTTTCCGCTCGCTCTGAAAGTAGATCATATGGATCTACACACTGAGAAAATGTCCACTTTGAAAGTGGAGTAAATGAAACACCGCAATATGAAGACAACGTTTTACGAGAATTGTTTGTAAGATAATTGCTCAGCCCAATGGTAATCCAGCCCTGCATTTTTGAATTTTTAAAAATCCAACAGATGTAGGAATCGAGCCCGCATTTCCCATATCCCTAGGCACCTCTACGCCACCGAACTATGTAATTGTAGTCACTCATATTGTTAAGTACGTTTTTTATTAGGATAATCTTTGAGTTATGACATTTTTTATCCAAACAAAAATATGATGATACAGTAAAATAAAAACAAATGCTGATGGACAAAAATATATAAATTAAAAAGACTAATGGATAGGAAGGAATATTTTCTGAAATATCTCTCGCTATCTGTCAGTGGCGAGGCGTAACTAATAGAAACGCGGGAACACAAAAACATGGCCGCCGCCGTTCCTATTTCTATTCCTGTGTTGCCATATATTGCGAATTAAAATTCAGCCAACGTACGAGAGACTCTGAGACTTTGACTTTGTTGTGTTTACGCTTGTGCTGGCTTATTTACAGTATTGCCAGTCGAAAATATTATGTCTGGAGACAAAAACAAAAATATTATTGTGTTTGTGGGATTTAAATATTTCCCTGGTTAATTTGAATACGTCAACTTAAGGTAAGTGAAATTTAAAAGATTTTTGAATGGACCCGTAATTTTTTTAAAAGATCAAATATTAACTTTGAATCATAATTGATTCATAAAATTAAACAATTAAATTGATTAAAAATGTTCGCTAATTATTTAAGAAATTCCAGAAAATTAATATTTGGATTGAGCATTAAATTACTCAGGAATCTACATTGAAAAAAATGAGTTATTACATCATAATTTTAATTTAAACATATATATATATAGTCACAACTAAAATAGATATTGAAATGGTTTTTGTTAAAATTCAAAATGCATTTATTACAATAAAAAAGGTTGGATTTTAGATTGTAAGTTAATTTATTCAATTCAGTATACAAACTATTGAATTGTTTGGAATGCTAATGCTTTGGTATGGTGCTTGCTTAAACTGTAATGAACGGGCTAGAACTGGCTTATTTTTTTTAGAAGATTTTTTTATTTGGTGCTACAAATATAGTAAATATCTTTTTTAAGGAAGAACAATTTGGCTCCTTCTCACACAAGTGATAAGCCTTCGTTGTTCATATTTCAAAATTATTGTAACATATTTTGAATTTTTTTATTATAATATTTGGTGATATTTGAGTTTATATATAAGAAAAAAAAATATGAACGATTATTTTAAATAAACAATTATCTGGATATATTTGAGTTCTCCTATTTTAAGAGATTTAATCCTGCGTTTGAGTAACCGTGGGTAATTCACTTCCTCGGCATGTTTGCAGATATAATCAGATCTTGCTTTGCAAGCGTGGAAAACCGAGCGGGAAGAAGGGGACACCATTATAGATTCAAACGTGAACTTGACAAGTGAGCGCAGAGAAACAGGGACGTCTATCTGAGGAGTACTAAACCGCCCACAGACAAGTAATGACGTACGTAAACATAGGGTGGGCATGGAAAACCACAATGACATACCAGTACTTATTTGCATTATGCTAATATATACTGAACAGAGGTGATGTGCGTGTACTGTTCAATTGAGTTACAATTCTACGTACGGGGATGCAAACGATTTCAAGTATATTTGTCACAGGATGTATGTAGGATTAAGTTTCTATTAAATGTTAGATTGCATTTTAAAGTTTTCCATTTAAAGCCTTTGAGCGATCTGTATAATGAATATGATTTTGTATTCAAGTGCTTTTAATAACTACAGCGGCTAGGTTTGTACTAGCTGTCACAATAAAGCTTATAAAAGTCAAAAGTCATTTAGTAAAACTAAATTGAATTATGACATACGGTGCAGATACATCAAAAAAGCTTCAAATCTATATGCTTTTTTATAAATAAATGAAATATTGGAATCCTTGAAGATGGTCAAATGCTATATATCCGAAAAATTATAGAAAGCTTAACAATACTTAGGATTATGCCTCGTAAGAAACTAAAGCTTATTATTAGTATTATTAGTGGGTAGCAAGACAATCTATATAAACATATTCATTTGATTCCATAATCAATTTGCTATAATTAACAGATATTTTCAAGGAAATAAATACAAAATTTAATTGAAAATTGATGAAAATTTTTAGTAGGAATTAAGAATATATTCTGAAAATATTTAACAAATTATCTAAAACAAACTAATGAACTTAGAAACACAATATATTATTGTTATTTCTAACCTTGTTACATTTTTCTATTCGAAAGTGATTTATTTGTATCACAATATTTCATAATTTCCCGAAAAGAAAACTGCAAAGGAGTATAGGGGATGCAACAACCAACAACCCTCGCTGCGAAGGCATAAATCTCGCTCAACAATCCCAATATGTGCAGCTTAGAGTGTTTCTTGGCTGTGCACCATGTGCTTCTGAACGATTAGTTTTTCTCTTTCTGGAAAATGTATACAATAATTCCTGTAAAAATGATAGAAAATATATTTCTTCATTTTCGCAATTACATATTTGACGCGTTTAACCATACACCTATTTTATACTATTGAAATTCAATTGATATGTTATGAATAATTTTAGAATTGATTAATACTAGATACTTTTCAGTGGTTTTATAATAATATAATGACTACATCGTAGACTATGGATATAATAAAACATTTTGTTTACAAAAAGATTGAGAATTACCAATGTTAGATGTCAAAAACAGTACGCGAACATAATAATAAATTATACTACTATATAACATATCTTTACAAGTTTATCCATGTTATTTTTTTACAGAATTCATTTCATTCAGTCAGTTAAATTATATTAACAAAAAAAAAAAGGTCGCTCGGCGTAAAAATAAATACTTTTAAATTTAAATGCACAGTATTTCATTACTGTAATCCTAAATTCTATAGTCAAATATTGAAAGAGTATCTCCAGTAATGATTGTTGCTAATCGAATTAAATGTAACCGAATACAAGAACCCCTCTTCTCTTACCGCTGCGAAAGCCGCCTGCCGACAATATAATAATTTATTTCATTTGGTTGTCTCGTTTAATAATATATGCACAGTAGTTAATTTAATTTGGGGTCGCAACTCACAAGTTTAACAAGCCTGGAAGAGGTATCGTTAGCGTGATTGTTAGTTAGATGGATTATTAGGCGGTGTTTTACCAACAGGGGGTACTGCAACAAAGCAACGCAATTCTAGATAAAATAATGATTACGTTAACAATTTAACTAAACATATTTTTTCCCGTGTGTATTCGGCCGTCCTCTGACAGTGTGAAGATGTCGAATTTAGAAATATAACACGCAAATTTTCGCAATGTTAAAACTTATATCAGAAGTTTTTTTTTATGGGAATTGGTTGTCAGTCAATTGATAACTGTAGATGCAATCTTGGTTCTTTAACTAAAAATAAGTACATATTGGCAGCTGTTGAGCTCAAATCTTTAGAGCCAAAGTATGTGCGTTCATTTTTTAGCCACCACGTAGACTAAATCTTATTGATACCACCACATTTTTGTTTTAAACTAAAGCATACGAATAGAGTTCCAGAATCACTGAATATATATATGTTTTCATTATGTTGACGAGAATTACCAAAGAATAATACGGATATGATGTTATCATTGAATAAGGTATCAGATACGTTTTTAATAGGCTGTAGAGTATTGCATATGTTTTCCAGACTCTAGACCACGAGTGGTAAATATAAATTGATTATCCTGTTAAAATTAAATAAAATTTAATGATTTTTACCCGTACCAATAATTATTTACGAAGTATATATATATTCTAATATTTATAACAATACTAGTTGAATATAAATGTAACGTATAGTATCTAAAATAACGTGTATCATATGCCATCAAAGGAACTGTATGGGTATTTCTACACTATATATAAGATATATAAAAAAAAATGGAAAACATTATGAAACTTCGATAATTTCCCGAAGCCCTTTAAAGTCTCCAGCCGGTCTTGCCAATTAAAACCTAATGTTAATAACGAATTCATTGTTTAAAAATCAAACTGAGTCATAATGCATATTTTAAAGAAAGTAAAAGAATGGACAGTAACATAGTGATTTGTATTGTTCATTGTAAATTGAATATTACTAAATATTTTTGTATGTGACTGTACAATGTGATGTCCCAGCCTTGAATACCTTTCCCAATGATTAATTCAACTGTTTTATATTCACTGTCCAATTGTCAAGTGATTACCAGCTGTTTGAAGGTATGTTTTACTTGCAAGGGGCAATACAAATCTGATTTTTACAATACACGACCAATAAAGTTCGATTTAAAAATGAAAATTATCTAATTGGAAGCTTGTTGTATGAGCTTATCAAAAAGCTTTTTATAATAAATAAGCAAACTGTAGTGAAATAGTATTTATAATTTTGTTTCGCCTTCTTAATTTAATATATTACTCATTTTAATATAAACTTAATATGATTAAAGACAAAATGTATAATAAATACAAATAATAAAATTCAAATGACAATTTCGGGTATAATTTTTTTTTGCAGTAGAAAATAAATCAGTTATCTTTACGGAATAATAATAAGTTTGAGTAATTAATTGTCTATATTTAACTTCACATAAAAATCTAAATAGCATATTAGTTATATGGAATATACATCTTACGTACAATTTTGTATTGGAGAGTTATTCTATACGTTAAATAAGAACAACGTGTATGTCAGATACAAAATATAAAGCAAATTCAAATAAAAATTATATATTTAAAACTCATTTTTTTTATTCCATCATAATTCGTCTATTAGCCCCACAAAGAACCACCGTATAAAAACTTAAACACCAGTTACCAGGTATTGACGATGAACGCCCTCGCAAAACAGACGATTTATATCGCTAGATTATAAATTATATTGTGTTATATTTCTACAGTAGCCACAATTCAATGTGCGTGCCTAATACGTGAGCTTGATTCTCACACGGGCTAGATTAAAAAGTGCATATAAAAATACAAGACTGGACACTCATTGAGTTGAGAAATTGTGTGACAACCAATTCTCGTAAAAAATAAACTCATATGACATGTCTTCATATGACGAAAATCTATATACTTCACTTTCGGAGCGGACACAAATGACTTATACTAATCTTCATACTGTGTAGATCCATATGCTACGGTTTTTAAATCGACATGGAAAATAACACACCCAATTTCACTCTTATTATGTTTGCTAATTTCTGATAAACAATAAAACATGGGAAAGCGTGATTATTAAATACTCAGTGAATGAACAGTGTTATTTACATTTCATGTAAACCATTTTTTAATTTTTAATCAATCAGTAAAACACGTAAGGGAAATTTCTTCAGAATTTAACATTGTCTGTGTGTATTATATATTTAAGGCCTGGTAATTGGTTTACGGACACTGAATACTTACCTTCATTGCATCATCCTTCCAAATTGTATTGCTTTAAAAGACCCTTCATCAGGCTTCAAGTTATTCACCCCTAACCTAATTCAATCAATGCAACCATAATGTACCTAGTCAGTGGTAGTTTTTGGGCGGGTTGACCACCCTTTTTCTGTATTGAATCAATTTAAATTCGACGCCTAATGGTTTTAAATTACAAAGCTGTGAAATAGAAATTTTTCGATTCAAAATATATTTTTTTCAACACGTTTGCCTTACAAAATTTCAACAATATAAATCAGTCAATTGAAAAAAGACTTAATTGCAACAAAAATAGCTTTCGCTCCGAAAGCGGAACATATGGATTCACAGAGTCTCAAGATGTCCGCTCCAAAAGTGAAGTATCTGGAGCTTTGCAATGTAAAAACGTGTCCTATCAGATTTTTTCCCACTATAATTGGTTGCAATAATCAGCCCATTAGACATCCAGTTTAGATTTTTTCAAATTCGGCAACTGCGGGAATCGAGTCCGCAATCTTCGGTTTCAGAGCGCTCACGCCGGAAACCGAGGATACCGAGAGATTATTTTCCACGAGAATTGCTTTTTAGGCAATTGAACTCAATGATACTATTGATCATAGAAAAATATTTTCCGTGACTATCATATCCATGAAAAGTATAATAATTACAATGGATTTTTATTAAAGTTTTTTTTCGAAATGCTCCACTTACTCTACTTTAAGCATTGTTATACCTGATTATAATTATAAATATGTATATGTTAGCCTAACGCTTAACCTACTGAAATTTTACTATAACACTTAACCAAGCTCTCAAAAATTCAATTAAAATCAATGTGAACAAACATAATCATTATGTAAGTAAATTAATATTAATCCAAATTGCCTTTCTAAAGAGTAAGTTGACTGAAATTTACTAAATGTATTTAAACTTTGGATGGTCACATCTGTAATATAAAACTAAATAATTCGCAACAATAAAGATTCTGTTTTGTTTTACTTACACGTATGTATATCAAAAAAAAAATCACAGAGTTCCATACAACACATAAATTGGATTTAAAAATGTGCTCGGTCGTCAATCCGTGTGTAAATATTTGCTCAAATTATTTACAGAAACTCACCCCTGCGTAATAATTCACTATTCGAATACTGTGCGGTAAAACACTGCACTTTTTTCTCAAAAAATGATGCAAGTTTATACAGAATGTCATTGACAAAGGAAGAATTGATTTGGATGGCTAAAATAAATTGGTTTATATTTCTGATTCAGACTATTTTTTATACCTTTCACCGAGTAAAAATATATATTTAAAATGCTAGATTGCACATAATCGGACAAAATAATTAATTATAGAATTACATAGCAACTAACTAAGTTATAGATATGTAAAATTATTGAGTATATTTTAAACTTGGCTATGAAAAAAATCTTTTAGAAATTTGTAGAACTAATACATTCAAATGCATGATTTTCATAATCAAACCCGAGTTTTTTTGAAATGAATGTTTTATTTTTAAATAGCTTATAAAATACTTATATTTATTTACCATGTCCGCTCTAAAAGAGCAGCATATGAATCTAGACAGAATGAATATGTCCGAACCGAAAGTGGAGTGTATAAGTCTCCGTAACGTTAAGACATATATTGACGGATATATGTCTTCAAGTTTTTCAGTAGGCTCCTGTCTTGCATTTTCAACTTTTTGCAAACTAGTGTTTTTTTATTGGCTATGCCTAATATTTTTGGTAAAAAGATTGTCAATAACCATACAAATGAATGAAAAAACTTCATAATATAATACTTATACTGTCATTTTTAATGAAATAGGCATTAACTCGCAAAGACACTTTGGGAATATGATCGCATTAAAGGGTTATTTTGTGGATTGAAATCAAGGAATTTAATGACTTTTTGCATTATTTTCCCTTATTATTGGCCATATATTACAGAAAATTGTATTTTTATTGGATTTAATTGGATTTAAGAAAATTGTTAGTTATTAATGAATAATTCACTTAACAACGACGATATTATAAATATTAAAGCATTGATCCACATTTTAAAACACATCTATTAAAAAAAATTGCAAACAAGATGAGACGATAAATTGGATGGTAGTACGCAATTATATTACCAGTAAAATCGTTTTAAAAAATAGTAATATCATATTTCACCAAAGCAGCACATGAAAATGTTACATGGGTTTGAAATATTTAAAATAAAAAAGCCTTACCTTTGAGTGCTTTGCTAGACGGCGGCCCATCTCTGCTCCACGGTGGATCTCCATGTCCCGAGAAGTCTCTTAATTTGAGGTAGCTGATAGTCAATCTGATGATGGAAGCTTTATCGAGTTGTGACGTAATAGCGGCGGGAAGTGGCAGCATTTTGGCTAGCTCGTAGAACTCATAGTTCTCTTTCCCTCGTCTAGATCGTGCTGCATCTCTTGATTTTTCCTTCCTCAGTTCCAGAATACTGTAGAACATAAGAAAAAAAAATTGTTAGGAAACACATAGGCAGTTTATATTACTTAAGTACATATCATAAATTAAATTGAAAGATCTATTCCATCAAATTTAATACTGTATTTAAATATTTAACGTCGAGATATTGATGTACGAAAAGATGAAAGAAATAAGAAACAAAAATAAGTCAAAGCAGTCAACTTAAGTCATTATCAAGCATAGAAATTGTTTTTTGTTGATAGCGCTGGATCTCACAAACAGTAGACTAACGTATCTGTTAAAAGTAACAAAAAGAGTTTTAAAACCTATTTTACACTTTTAAATTATCATACAATTTATCGCAGAACAAGCTAGAGAGTTTTGTGATATTTTAGAGATTTCTCTGGGAATGTTTCAGATAAAACTACTATCGTATGTCGAAGAGCACAAATTTTCCACATTAAACTTATATATTATATATTTATCTAGGATATAAAAAATAATCAGATGTAATATTTGGCTCGATTGTAGCGGTATATAAATTTATAGGTGTCCGAATTTTTTTGATTTATTATTTCTTACAGGATGAGCAATACAATCACAGGAAAGAAATCTCATATTTATCGAATGTCGTCATATAGTATTTCATTTACTTAAGTACAATAGATACTTAAAATACGTACACTTCCTTATGACATAATACATAATGAGTATGCTGCTTACTTAAATTGGCGTTCAGTTATGTTTTTTTTTAATATTGTATCTTAAAAAAATATTACAAATATTCTTCATAGTCTTACTATAAAATAAAC
>JAGVSQ010002186.1:0-25693 GCA_022683975.1 Rhyacophila evoluta | reverse complement strand
GTTTACCAGTTTTAAATAATTTAGAATTTAAAATCAATTTCCATCAAGTACCATCCGTCAAAAATATTAAGTAATATAAATAATATACACAATTAAGCAAAGTTTTACGCTGTAATATTTCAAACAAAATTGCGTGATGAATAAATTTTTTTAAATTGAGATGTTCACTTGCATAACCTGTTAAATTGGATATCTTTTCCAACCAAATTTTCATACGTTACCATACTGAAATTCAAAATAATATATATATTTATCATGTGAAATGTCTCAAATATTTGAATTTTTTTTTTATTAATTTTTCATCTAAATACCTGAGTTAAATTTATTATTCTTAAAAAGATGTATCATATAAACAAACACGTCATTGGGATATAAAAATTACAAGACATCGGGTCCAAATATTTAAAAAATCGTGTCAAATTTAAATTAAACTTGAAAAAAAAATTCTCACATAAAAACTCCATACTTTTTTGCTGTTGAAAAATTCTCCCAAATATAAACTAAGTAATTATACCTGACACGTCTGCGATTGTTGTGGAGACTATTGTTGATAGGTAGATAATGTTTAATTTAAATGTTGCTGACTATTCTAAATAAAAACTTGGCGTCAGCAGTAAAAAATGACCGAATAAAAAAGCTCTTTCCCAAAACTTTTCTTTCGTACTCTCAGAATGTATCATTATCTCCAACGACCTTATTCTGAGAGCGCGCCCGCTTTAAAAGTCATCCGTTTTTCTTTTGTTCGTTGTATTTTGACGTTTCGCAGTTTGACATTTGTGACGTACATCATGCGCAAGCTTCATCTTGCCCACAAAACATGGATTTACGTGTTTCGCTATATAAATATTCGTACACTAGAATTAATGCTATTGTACTCCAGTATGACGCCATTCATATTAATTTCGATTTCAGTCTTTTGATATTTAATATCAGTAAATCAAAAATAAATCCATACTTTTTCCTTGATTAATTATTTCACATGTTGACAACATTGAAAATCATGAGTTCAAATCATTCGAAATACAAAAAAAAAAAAACAAACGAGTGAAAATTGAATATAAGTATCAAATCGAAGTAGAAATAAGCAGTGATTTTGAAAAATAAAACAAACAGTGGGTTTGCCAAGAAATTCATACAAATTATTTTATTACTTAGTTGAAATATATTAATAATCGAGGTAATTTTGCTGAACACAACCATGGCCCTCCGTATTGACATCTATCAGGTGAGTTATACACTCTGGAATACAATTTTACTTACGACATCGATTCTTAAATCAGTTATTTTGCACAGTCTCAATTCCTCTAAGTAATTACTATTCTCATTGACAAACCGATTAAATTTAGCTATGAAAATAACAAAAAAACGAACTTTTTTATTAAATATATCCACCTAAAAGTGGGCCTTATCCTTCACAATTTAAAGATAAGTATGTTTTATGGGAATCGGTTCCCAACTAATTCCTTGATGTATTATGATACAAGTTCAGTACTGTTAAATTGAATGTATTGATCATACGTATACGGGTGCGTGATTTTAGCCCTTCATTTATTTAAAAGAACTGCATCGTGAAGTATTATAGTTAAAACTGCGAATAACATTCTCAAACTCTGAAAAGTTTCTATTAAATTAAATTTAAGCTTAAAACCATTTGGAAACATTTATAGAACATGATAATAAAAGAGGCAGCGTTTTAATTTAAGCTCAGATACAAAATTCTAATTGGTGACTTATACTTATTGGTGTTATTGTAATTACATAGCATAAATTTATTATAATTTCAATTAAATTTAATTATTACACTTATGATAGTATCGTTAAAATAACAGTACAAATACTATACGTCTATATTTTGCATATATCTTTATTGCATAAATTTTTACAATTGGCAATTTTGCTCACTGCTGAACCATAATTGGATGTAGTTAAGCAGAAGACTTCCAAGCCACATTCTGATCTAATTCAGTAAAACCCGATTGAAAATTTAAAGGAACACATTTATTATTACTGTCATATGAAAGATAAATACTTACATGGCATAAGTACACTACATCTTTTTTGATTACCAGTTAATTGAAAAATGTATTAGTTTTAAATTAATTGATTTTTTTGTGGATTGAATGTTTTTTGATAATTAAAATTTTAGTCGTTTTTTGCTTTGATTTTTATTGATAAAATATTAGACTTTGCCTATAAAATCTTAGGATTGGTTATATTTAGTACATTTTTTATCTATACATAAAACAATATATCCATACAATACAATGCAACAATATACACGTATATTTATTGAAAAAAACACGAGTGGATTATGATAATAATTATAATTTAGAATAGGTATGGTAAAAAATTGTTTGTAATTTAGTTATCTTTTATTTAAACTTTAAAACCGAAAACGATGAAACGACATAGACGTTTTTTACATATTATTTTTTGTAAATTGCTAGTATGCGAGTTAAGAAAAACAGCGATTACTTCTTTTGTGTGTGTATTTCTAATTAGGCTTCTTTGTCATATTAAAACACTGATATTTTAAAGCATGGTATGCAATAAAATGAAAATTTCCAATTTGTGGCTTGGACGTCTTCTGCTTAATTACATTCAATTATTGTTTTGGAAAAAGCGGAGTGAAAAAATATAAACGAAGTTGAGACCACAACATAAATTCACGTGTTTCGCAACAGAAGTTTTATAAATAAACGTTTATTTCAGATTCCTTTTGATCATTGGTTCTTAAAGAAATAACAACTTTTCAAAAACATATTAATCATTTATTTTAGTATTAAGTATTAATTTCAATTTTTCGGGTGTATGCACTGTTGTGCTTTATTTTTTAAATGTTAGCTTGGATCAAACGTAGTTTGTAAATTTAAACAGCTCTAAAGTTTGAATTTTTTTTGTAAATATTCTTAATACTTTGTTATTGCGAAAATAAAATAATTAAATACTCGGGTATTAGCATCATATTATATTTTTTCGACGTGGCCGTTCCAATATTAGGATACCGATTTGCGTAATTTTAATACGTATCTTGACAGATCGTTTTCTACAACATAATAGGCATCCAGTTCCGTATTTTATATGTTGTATACAATTACGAGATTAATACTTCCAACCTCCAATACCAATGCGTACGCGCTTCCCAATTCAATCACTTAGGCCAGCGGGATCCAACATTTATGGTACTACGCCTGCCCACAAAAAGATTTCTTTCCGCACCTACCCTTTTTTAATGGATGTAATAATATTTAAGTAGTAAAATTTGGCGTCTCCACTAGCAATAATCCGCGCCTCCCAGGTTGGGGACGTCTGACTTAGGTGATAATAACTGGAACAATATCTTTTTTCTGTATATAAAATTCATGACAAATATAATAAATAAACCATTATAGTGGTATTTTTTTTTTAAATTCTATTATTAATAATGGTTAGTTATCAAAAACATACTCACATGGATACAAATATGTAAACATTATTTTAATTATGTAAAAAAATAGACACTCAATCTATAATGTGTTAGTAATATTGTTTTTTCTAAAATTAGATTGCAACACATTATATGGTTGATATTATTATATAATATCCGTTTAGTTAACCTATTTTAGTCGAGCTAAATGAATACATTTTTTATTAAAAACTTTATTGCTTGCATAAAATAGTGCGAGTATCAAGTGTTGAAAATAATATTATATTATTAATTAAATTATCATTATGTTTGGAAAGCTTTAGTATGGTTGTTTATTTCCATCTCGTTTTTGGCAAGTGGCTTGACAGTGCTGCATGTCAGGCGGCTCTCTTTAGTGCAACGTTCTTTTAAGAATAATATTTCATGTTTTTGGTTTATTAATACACCTCTCACTCTCACTTATGTTTGAAAATAACACTGAAGATACGATATCGTATTTATAAATATAGCACAGTCAGTAAATGGGATGACGATAAGAGTTCACATTGTTATGTACCATACCAACATGTAAAAGCTTTTTTTTAAAACAAACCATAGATAATAAAAAAAATAGTGCGAAAATGCTAGATAAATATTTGTCTCACGATTTAGGTAACATTCATAATTCTAAAAAAATATAAAACAACACATTATTTTCCAGCAAAAGCTCGCTTTTCCGTTTGTTTTTTATTTATAATGTTCGAAAAAAAATCTCAGTGAAAAAAATCACATTTCATTTTTCCGGAGCGGTAATCTTTTCAAAAAATAATTAACGACGCGGTTTTCACACAACGAAGGCTGTTATATTCAAAAGCTGTTAACGCTTGAAATACTGTGTATATTAATTAATAAAATGCCACGATATACCATAATGTAACATTGGGGTCGTAAAACTGTTCAGAAGATTTCAGTCAAAATATTGCAATAACAACGTCAACATTATAGTTTCACAGTATATTTAATACCACAGATTAATTCAATTTTAAAGTTTTTAGGTTAGATGTATTTTGATATTGGGATACTTTCTATGAGTATATTAAGTTCAGATAAACATACTTGTATAATTTTATAAGGTAACGTATTTAAAAGCGGAACCTAAACGAATTCATAGTAAACAGAAACAGTATATATTATGCAAGTATGGATTATGTAAGCTGCAGATGCTATTGTTAATATTGTCTGACATCTGCTAAAGGATTTCTTCATGCCTTGACACCTTTTTTTTAAAAATTGCAGTATTTTTTAATTGAACTATTTATTGATATTTTATCCGTAGACCATCATAATTTATTTTTGTTTGACGTTCCAAAAAGGAAAGGGGAGTATGTGGATCTACACAGTATGGAGATATTCGCTCCGAATGTGTAATATGTGGATATCCAAAATATGAAGACATTCCGTAACGGATTTTTTTATGAGAGTTGATAGTAAGCTACTTTTCAATCTTTTTTTTAAATCCAGCATTTATGAGATTCGATCCCGCAATATCCGTTACAAAACGTGCACAATAACCTCTCGGCTACTAGTAAAAAAAATGTTTATAATGTTCTTATGTTAAATTGAAGCTCTACCAGTGGCATTACTTTTTGCGGCTTTCTTTTCGGAGTATTTTATTAAATGACGGAAAAAAACTTAATATCAAATGTTGTGTTTGAAACGCAGCAATCAAAATATTATAAGACTTATTTATATCAAGTATTTCCAATATATACCATAGTATCATTTGGAATCGTTAAATTGAAGCCTCTCAAAGTAGGGCACGTGTTCGCTTTGGCATTTCAATTAAGGGGAGGCCGTTTAATTTGAGGTGTCGCACAATAGAAGTGAAATTATTGTGCAGCTCACTTCGTGTCATTTGGTAAGCCTTTGATATTGCAGTACGCGAGCTCCAGGTTCAGAATTCTAATGTGAAATCGCTACTCAACCGGTTTCCGCTATAGCCTCGAATGATTATTCCAATATATCTGCAGTGAGCCATATAGGCAGTGGTGTAGTCGGGCCAGGGATCTGACCTTATGTTCTACTACAAAATTTGATACGTGCATTACTATTTAGGCGCATTTAATAAATGTTTAGATTTCAACACTGGACACAGAATTGTTTACGTACAACAACTATATTACAGTGGACGAACAATGTTTCAATTATTTAAAAAAAATCTTATCTTCCTGTTCAACCGTTTGAATTGCAAATATGTGAGAAAAAATGAATATAAATATCAATCGATAATAAGTGAAAACGGTCCACCGATTGAGAATAGGAAACCAATACTTCGTGTACAAAAATGGTTTAGAATAGATTGATCAGTTATTGATACACAAACACGCATATGGAAAATATGCAGAATAGATTGTTTTGATGAAAATGTAATTTTAACGAATAAGAATATTTATTAACTAACTTTTTTTTCAATATTCAAACCATCAGCATCAAAAAATGTTTTCTTTAATATGTCGAAAAAAAGACGGTTAGGAAGGAAATAGGTTAAAATTAAGCACCGCCCTGGTACTTTTTTGTTTAGGACTACACCCCTTCGTCATATATTTGTGAAACATTCCATTATTTCATTTCTACCTTAAATTGATTGCTCCAAAAAATAATAATATTAAAAACATTGGGGTAAACATATCATTTTACGAAAAGGAAACCATTTCTAACATAATTTTCAATCATTTTATACGTAATTTTCTATTGTTGATTACTTTTTGAAGCTATTGCGTTTAATTATATGTTTTAAAATATTCTATTTCAATGATATTTATACGATATTCGCTCTGAAAGTATAGCATATGGATCTATATCGTATGATTATATTCGTTCCCTGACTATATTGATCCCCGCCAATTGAAAACTTGCGTAGATATTTTTTGACGAGAGTTGTTCATCCGTGAATTTTTTGATTTTCCAAGGACAACTGGTATGAAAATTAAATCCTCAATTTTCGGCTACAAAATACGCTCCATATCCTCTCGGCTATTGAAGAGACATATTGACGTAAGCTATTTAATATTTTATAAAATATTTGCAGGTATCAGAATATATTTTTATAAAACGGCATTCAAATGGAATAAATTGATTTTTTTTTTTGTGTTAGTTCATAAAAAAAGATCGTATTTATTTTTCTTGGTAGAACTTTATTTTACAATGATGTTATCAAATTAATTTATGGAATTGAAATTAATAGTATCAGTATTATACATGTTTATTATATAGGTCATAGATAGTGTATTTATTACAAAAAAAATCAAGATTCTGATATTTAAAACACAAACAAAAAGTAATTCAGATTAAATAAACAAAGCCATAAACCAATATATGACTTTTTTATAATTCGAAATTTATTGTTAGTTAGAGAAAGAAAAATTCTTGTTATTCAAGGTGAATTCGATATGTTGTTTATCTTTTTATTTTATTTTTTGTAAAATGTTTTTCAATAAAACCCCATCTTAAGTTTTCGCTAGGAAATAAAAAGAAATATTTTAAAAAAAAAACACCGATCGAACTATCATTGAGTTATTCAAAATAAATTTTGCAAGCTTAAAGTTTTATTCATGTAACGGAAATACTTTATTATTAAGAGAATAAAAATTAATTTATGCATAATATTTTATGATTATTTTAATATAAATGTATTCATTCACATAGTCACTTTAACCGCAAGTAAATTTAAAATTATTATATTATTTATGTAGTATACTTACTTTACTTAGTTTCAGCCTCTGCATTTGTCAACTTGGTTAATGCGTGCGTTACGAAACCGGAGGTTACGATTTCGAGAATATATTTTGTGTCAAAAATAGTACACCAGCTGTTTTCGCAAATGATTCATTTTTAAATAACATTAATAACTTTGAACAAGACAAATTATTTTATTTTTCATTAGTTTTACTACACTTTTAGATTAATTAATAAGCTTAGTATATTCGAGTATAAAATACTGACATCTTAAAATTTATGTTCAATAAAATTGATAGTATTGCATTTTAAATTTAAGCCGAGTGTTGCCATTTGGCATCTTGATTCTACGTGTAAAGATTCCATCAAAATAAACTTATTTTATTAATAAACAAATTATATAAACCTACTAAAATATATATAAACTGTTTTATTCTCTATAGTTATGTTTTATTCTGTTAAATAATATTGTATGGTATATTAAGAGAAACATTAAGTAAAAAAATAATAATAATGGATATATTATTGAAAAAGTCTTACCTCTAGTTTCCCATACCGAAATTTATAACTAGAATTATTATATAAGTACACATTTTGGAAAATATAATTTTCTTGTTTTATTATGTTGTTTTATAAACCATTTAACATATCGTTGCCGTAGAGCAAAAAGTCACTAACAAACAATTTTGGTAAAAACGAGTTAAGCACGTCTAAGAATATCACTTTAAACTCTACATCCATGGATAAAATCAATCACTAATAACCTAAACACAAAGATACCGGCATTGCGAACAATTACTTAATTTATTTTTCGTATTCCTGATATATTTTTTAAATATATTTTACAGATCTGATTGTGCCATTGTTACATTGAAAGACTTAAAAACTATTATTAAAACTTCACATAGACATAATATATCGTCGCCAATATTGCAGGAATATGTAACTCGATACGTCGATTTACTTAATTTTTTTTTGCGATCATTAGCAATTTTTTTTCAAAATCTATGTTCTTAAAACATGTAAAATACTTAAAACAACAATGATACAAGAAATTGCAAAAATAAAACTATACTTTACAAAGAGATGTAAGCCAAATAATCAAGATACGTTTTCCTGGAATATTGGAGACGATATATTGGATGTATTTATTTAATATGACAATCCCAAAACATCCATAATCTTGAAACTGTCAATTTTGCTCCATGGCGACGATATTGATTATTTATTTAAAATAATTAAGTAAAAAACTTTTACAAATTTTTTAAAGTCACGTCAGGTTGGATTATTTATCTCATTAATAAGGATATATAATATCCCAAATTAAAAGTAAATGTAAACATTACCTATACATTTTAAAGCGATCAAATAAATTCAATGGTATTCGCAATATTATGTTTGTTTGAACAAATCAGGTTGTTTGTGCGATCGTAAGTCATAAATACACATGTATTTGTGTTGTAAGTGCGTACGAAAAACGAAGGCAATGTCTGGAATATGGCAGAGTTCCAAAGGCTTGTTTTCATTTAGAATATTTCCAGGATAAATCATGAGACAATCACAACAAACAAAAACTATGAATCAAGATCTCACTCAGATTCAACTTTCTTTCATTATTTCTGTGCCAAAATAAATAAATTTAGCCTAAATAAATCTATTGTGCCGTGGTATTTATTAACAGTATTTTTAGTTTATGTCATATACTTAATTAATTAACACAATCAGGTTGCGATGGTATTAATTTTACTCATAAAACAATTTGGAATGTTAAAACGATTGTTAGATATAAAAAGTTTTGCTATGATAAATAGTTTCGTCGATATATTGGTCTCAATTCTTAAATTTTACAAGTACATTCTCGCAAATTATTAAAATATCTTTATTTTAAAGATATCAAAATATACGTAGAAGTTGACAAATGTTAAATAGTTTTCTTTTTAATATTTTCAATTTATTTCGCCGATGGCTTTTGGTAAAAAAATAATAGTCTGAGAATATATCATTAAAATTTTATAAAGATATAAAACCGATCTTGGCGAAAAATAAAATTTGTGCGAAAATAAATATATGTAACACAAATTTTATTACTTCAATATAATAAATTATTATTATTTTTCGTAAAAAAAAATCAAGACGAGAATAAAAAGAACCAGCATATTGTATGTTTAGCAGGAAGTCTGCAATATTAATAAAAATATATAACATTATTGTATTAATAAAAATATATTTATCTATAAATAATTTTAGAAATGTTATGTTTCCGGCTTAAAATATTAGTTTAATCATACAAACGATAGAACATACTCGATAAGTAAATAACATAAAAGGTCCTCTATAATTTGGTTTATTAATAGGTGGTTCAAAAGACGAATAAAAAATATTTACAAATTTATTTTCCCTCTTAACAATGGTGTATGTGTATAATAATACTGTTTTAGGTTATGTTTATTTGGTAGTAATAAAAAAACATATTGAATTATCTCAGTATTATGAAGAAGCGCGAGAGTGAAGCGTGTGAAAAGTAAATTTATAATTCAAAGTAAACATTTCAGCTATATGCAAGAATAACACTTCAATTTTTTAATCCTGCCTTAAAAAAACACCTAGTTTTGGGCTGGACTATAAATAACAAAAGAGGCTGGATGTAGAGTCAAACTTTTATCTTTAATTAGATGTGGCTTAGTTTAAAATGTTGGAGGCAGGGGTGCTTTTGGGGTGCGGTTCGATTAATTTCTCGCCATAATTAATCAAACTGTCGTGGCGGCTTCTTTGCGCAAACCCTTCTTTCTGTAGGTGCTGCCGGTTTTTCGGCGGCTGCGAAAAGTCCCTTTTAACCCTTCGCCGGTAATTGATTACTTTCCGGGAATAACCTCATAAATTTTTGGGATTGGTCGACATTCATAAGACGGCAACTTACTTAATGTAATATAATAAAGATGCATTACCCAATAAATAGAAAAAAAGCACGTAAGTGGGGCAAATATATCCGCACTATGATGATGGTGTCCGTTCCAAAAATGGTGTCTGGATCTCCACAAATTAAAGAAATATCTTGAAAAAATATTTTTCACTAGAATTAGTTCAGTCAATTGTTTAATCAGATGGGCAACCTTATCTACGTTTTCAGATTTTTTTTTAAATCTATCAGATGTGGGAATCAAACATATACTCACCGAATGCAAGGCGCGCATGCTAATCTCTCGGCTACCGGGGAGACAAATTTTACAAAAATTACGTGATAATAAATACCACGCTTCCATCATAAAAATAGACGACACATTATAGTAATGTTTTAATGTGTAATTGCGCAATTTATTGTTAACCTACGAAAAATATGATTATTTAAAGCAAAGCTACTTTTTCGAACTGATAGTAATTGAGTTGGACATTAGTTTATTAAACTAAATATATTCACTTTGAACAAAAAACTTTACTATTATGTATACACTGGTCTATTTTGTGGAACATTATTAAAATAGTCTCCAAAGTAAGTAATAAATGATCACGTTTATTTATATGTTTATATGGTACTTTTAATCAAAATACCACGTGATGCTGGTTAAAATTTACTATTATTTTTAACATTGCAATATATCCATGGTAATAAACAAATAAAAAATTAAAATATAAATCGTACACAAAGTTTCTACGACATGATATTATGACATTAAATGAATATTTAATAGTGGTAACTGTAAATTTCAACAAACATATTTATTTTAAACAACATTAAATATATAATCATTATTTTGACATGAATTAGGTTCAAGAAAATTGTATCGTTAATTATATTTGAATGTATATTATAAATTTTACAGACACTTATGATTTACAAACACTCTATATTGCATATGAAATCATTCGTTATCTCCAAAACTTAGTATTTTTTCTCGGAGACTAATCATTAGCCCATTAGGTATTCACGTTCAGAATCTAGATACACACTATTTTTTTTAATAATACATATTATAAAACATAAAATACACGCGTGTGTATACGTCACAATAAGTCTTACCAAACAGTGAATAGTAGTAACGTGAATTTTTCGCATATTATTTTGACTGTAATTTTTGGTAAAGTATTTTACTTTTTAAAATCATCGCCGATAATCAAAAGCGACTAAAAATATTGTTTACATCCAAGTATTGAAATAAATATGTAATAACGCGATGGTTAATTTGGATCAAGAATGAGCTTAAATCTATCCTAGGCAAAGCTGGGTTATAATGTTGGTATTAAAATATCGTATATATTTAGAATATATTTATATCCCCTAAAATATTGGTATACTTGTATTTTTATCGCTAATGTTATAAAAACTGTTATATTTATAGGCGTGTGAAGGGTTCGAAATTATACCCCATGCCGAGTTATTAATAGCCGAAAGACATTTGATTTGACAGTTCTGTGCGCAAGAATATAGCGGGAGAACACCTCGACGGCTGCCGTATAGCTGTTATTATTAATCACTGTGATATCTTTATGGCAACGCTTGTCACTTCTAAATTGATTATGATTATAAACAGAGGAGGAACGTGGCACTGCCCGTCTGAACAGCGTTGTATAATAATCGAAAATTATATTTCTATGAAATAAATTCAAGATTTTATTAAGACAATAAAATGATAAGAAGATTGTCTAATAGTTCTATAGTTCTGGCATTTTTCTAAATCATAAACATTATTCAATCTTATACTACTCATTTAATAATAAATAATCCAGTTTAAATCTAAGCACGCAACTACAATACATAAATTTAATATATTTTTATATTATTTTTAATGGCAATCAGTAATTAGTATTCAATATTTTTTTTAAATTTCTTTTGAAGAATATGTACACATAAAAAACGGAACACATTATTATATCAATTGAATAATCATTTTTGGTAAAATCGTGTGTTACCAGGACTCTCACTGCACATGGTCTCTCGGTATGAAGTCTTTAAAATGCCGCCCGTCTCGCGCGCCTAAAATATTTTTTCACTTCTTCTATCCGCCCTATGTTGAATTTTCGTCCAAAATTTCTTGTTCGTAATTTCTACTTTCGGACGTAATAGGTAACGTAATTTAACAATATCCGTACCTCCTCAGAATTTTTGGCCGCCTCAAAATAATATTTTGGGTGCATGGTTCATACATTTGGAACATTTGTATTGATTTCGCTACTTTTGCCGCCCCTCATAGGATGCCGCCTGATGCAAGCGGGACACGAACCTGTGTGTTATAAAGATTGAATTATTAAAATACATTAAATTTGTTTCTATTATTCTTCTATTATCGGCAGCTATTTCCATTTTGATTCCATTAGCGATAATATTCTGAACCGAAAACAGGTGTAGAATGATAGTTTAATTTTATATGTTCAGTTGTTCAACTGGGATACAATGGAGTTTCACTTGGTAATTCAATTAATACGTTTGACTTTGCTTTATTAAAATTGACTCATAATACTTTAAGAATTATTTTGCTCTTTTTTTAACTATGTATTCGGATTTGTTATTTTTTAGAGTATCTAGTATATGTTGCTATACTTAAACAATAACGATAAATAATAACAATGAGCGATGCATAATTAGTTTGGATTGTAGTTGTCTTATTGAACGATTAAAAAAATAATCCTCATTTTCTATTAAAAAAGAATTATTAGTATGCTTTTTTTCTTATTTCTATTATTGCATTGCGTGACGAATAAATTGATTCTGCCCGTTTGTTGAACATGTGTGTGATGAAAATCTTTGCGTTTCTCTTATCCAAATAAATATTTCATTCTCAACCTTTTGTGAGGTCTCGGGTCACTTAACCGACGAGTAAATCAGCTTTGGCCGCTGTAAAAATCAAATATTAAAAAGGTTAACCCGCAAGGGCTACGAGATTTTATTGGTGTTAAGATTGTGTGATTATTGCTGATTGCTTCCACTCTGAAAGAATTCGTTGTAACATTTATTGTAACTTTTCAGTATTATTTTCAATTATAAACTTCCAACATAAGAAATATTCTTCTTATATCTAAAATAACACATTTTCGAGAATTACCATAAAAATATTTTCACAAGATTTTTTAGTATCTATTAATACCTTATATAATTGTATAACGTCTCTCTGGTAACTGAGAGGATAGCGTGAGTGCTTCGTTACCGGAGATTGCGAGTTCGGTTCTCATAGCTGCTGGATTTTCAAAAATCTAAAGATGCAGACTAGGTCGCCAAATATGTTAAAGAATTGTCTGATAATTATTAAGTATGAGAAAAATCAGTTAATTTAAGTCTTACGTTGCGGAGGTCTATACATTTCATTTATGTAGTGGTCATTTTCATACTGTTGAGATCTATATGCTCCACTTTCGGATCTGATATGGTAAAAATATGCATCAGCGTATGTGTACATTAAATAACATAGAGAAGTATGGATACGCAATGGGTTGAGCAATTGGCCATCAACAAATTCTCATATAGACTAATTAATTTAGATTTTTTTTTAATTTTAAAAGAAGACATAGATTATGGTACGTTTTAAAAAATAATTAACTGTCAAATATGGTAACCTTCATTTGGCTCACACTTTTTGTTATGTTCGACTTTAATTTGGTTTGTAAAAATTGAATCGATCGTGAAATAATATGCGTCAATAGTATTTTATTTTTAAACACCCCAATTAAGATGTACATATTCACTTCAAGATAGAACAGTGTCTTCCTTTTTAAAGATTTTTCATGGTTTAACAAAATTCTAATTAATTATAATAGTTTCTGTAACTTGCGGTTCAAACTGATTGACATTCGCCATAGCTCTATAGCATGAGTTTTGAATTCACGAAGTACGCGTAAGACGATGCTTAATCGAAATCAATGATTGAAATGAAATCAGACTAATCTCATATAACGTCAACTGTCGACGTACATTATTGTAAAACGATATTGATTTGAATATAATAGCAATATGTGTATATATTATAACACCATTCTTCTTTTCCCATAGATACGGAGACATGGTGCCAGGGACCATAGCAGGGAAGATAGTGGGAGGCGTTTGCTCGCTCAGCGGAGTACTTGTGATCGCCCTCCCCGTGCCTGTCATCGTCAGCAACTTCAGCAGGATCTATCATCAGAACCAAAGAGCGGATAAGAGGAAAGCACAGAGGGTAAGTTCATGTTTGAATAAAACTTACTCCGATGTAAAGTCTCCACTTAATAATGAATTCTCAAACTAAAAAAAAAGCCTTGCCTTTCATTTTTTTTATCAATGGGAGACTTGTATCACTTGTAAATTTCTCAAAATATAATATAGAGTAGATATAGAAGAAAAAATCTATCAGGTCGCCAATAAGGATTTATACTTTAATGTATTGATTTGATCAGATATTCATTGTTTTTATTTATTAATAAATTCCATCATAAGCCTTTGAATGATCACAATAAAGTTTATTTAATTACATTTTATGTATATATCCTTTAAACGTAAGTGATCAAAACTATAAATGACTTTAGTTAAGGTAGTATAATATTATTTTTCTCTTTAATGGCAGTCAAAACAGTATTATATTTTTTTTAATTTAATACGTTTTTAGTGAATTTTGGCCTAAATATATAATCTTTATATTAGCAATCATTCGATCAAAATATTTTTTTCAAGATTTTTATTTATTTATTTCGAATTGTACCGCTGGAAACAAAATTTTCAGAAAATTATTTTCTACTGCTGATTTATTTTTGCAAGAATCGCACAAGATTGTTATCTTAAGGTTGGACAGCTAGATTTTGATGTCTAAGTACTTAGACAAAGGTGTAAGACGGATGTACAAATTTTCTTTTTATTTTAATTATGTCACGTATACCAAATGTTGTCTGGCATTATCGTCGTGAAAAAATACTCTCTCTAGTGGAACTAATCCTATTTACCATTAGCTGGTACATCCTAAATAGATATTTTGATTGCTTGAGAGGTCATAATTGAACTTAGAAATTTTCGTAATACTTTAAATAATTACTTTGTTTTCGTGAGAGGTTCTACAGTCACAGTGCGCAGTTCCGACGCGGTGACTGCCTGAAAGAAGCTGAGTAATGCGACTTTCTTGAGAAAGCTTTTCAGTTATTAGTGCTTCCGTCGTACTTAAGGTGCGTTGAGTAAGGGAAGCAATTAAGAATTAAGCTTACGCGAAATTTCTCCGCAAAGAGATAGTGTACTTTATTATTATGCTGGTCTTATAAAAGTGTCTTATGAAAGTATTTTTAGATAATTAAGCGCCATAATAATTTTGTGGCCAAAATGTTTTGCTGTCTAGCGAAAGTCTACCAAAATCTTATTAACCCGAAGCAGTAATCATTTATTTTATCCAGTCGAGTAATACCTTCGTTAACGAAACATTTTTATATCAAGACTTAAAACTGTTTGAATTTATCTACATAAAAACAGAGTTTCAATTGGTGTTGTCGTATAATCTAGCAATGATGACTCGACTATTATATACAGTGTATCAAACAATAAATTTGTATTCCTTTACAACTATTGCTTAAGATATATTAACTATTTTTTATGAAGTATGAGAATTTCAAAATTTTATTACGTACACGTTATTTTATATAATACGAAAAAATAAATTACTCCAAATATAATCCTGGCGTACATAAAACATTTTGAAATTACGAAATAATGTGACTGTATGTATAGAATATTAACGGACACAAGTAATGAACCGTTTATCTCTTAATTGCTTTTCATAAATATACATAAATTATGCTCCGGTGGCCAATGGATAAGCGCAATCAAAACGTTTCGTATCTCACAGTTAGATTTTTGAATGGAATGATTTTTTAAACTCCAAGTTACAGGATGGTCAATGGTTTGAACGATTACTTGACAACCAATGTTGTAAGTTACTCGATCTCATATACTTCACGTACGATGCGGATATTGCGTATAAAAAATTGTTGGTGTTTGAATTTAAAAAAGAAAACCTACCTGTGCTTCAATATTTTAAGCCGTTATACAAACTTAATGTATATCAAATTCTCATAAAACGGGTTACATTTTCAGATTAGATCAGTCGTATATCTCTATGTACCTATACATAAAATGTAGGATGTAAAAATTGAGATACTTAATTGGAAATTAAGAAGAACGATGACATTTGACTATTTTTAGTATCAAAAAGCTTTTAAGCTCGCTACTATATAAAAAAGTTCAAAATCACTGGCATTATGTGACGAATCACAGCGCATGCGTTCATTGCTTCCTTTTCTCTCCAATTAGTAATAAACTTGTGGTTTATGGTCGTCGTTATTTATAGCCCGTTTGGTTATGGTTCAATACCTAAACACACAACCAAAGGTTTACAATAATTATCAACTAAATGATATTATAAAAGCTGAATAGGACTACATTATCAAAGGCAACAAAATGACTAAACATTAAATGAAATATATTTTAATGACCCAATTTAATTTAAAAATGTCACACTTTCGAAAATCAAATCAATAGCCATAAGTAAAGAACACTTATCGTACGTCTGTTTAATTTTTCAGGAAGACCAAAAAACTTTTTTTTAATAATCGAAATGCCCCTTTTATGAATGAACATAAACATTATTTCTTTCATCTCTTAAAGTTATATTCATTTTCGTTATTTCACAAAACTTATTTTTTACAAGTTTTTTGGTCCCCTTGAATAATTAAACAGATTATATGGTACATTATATAATTTGAAAATGCATTTTATAGTATATCCAATAATCAATTAATACGCTCATAATATACAATTTAAAGTTTTTGAGATACAATTATCTTAAAACTTTTCTATAAAATACGAGTTGTGCATACTGTTATTTATAATTTTAATTTTTTTTTTTTTAATCATAGTATCTACAACTATTTAAGGACTAGTTTAAAAATCAATTCAAATGTGTTGGTTTTACGATATTTTTTTAAAACATATGTACACTTTATACATATTGTTTTATTATAAATCTGTTTTTTCCTAAATTAAATGTGTATCATTAATATTTTGAGAAACATCTTTAAAATTTTAAATGTTTGTTTCCCCGGCATTGTAGAAGTTAGCATGCTAAATTAGCTGGAGAATGCGAATTCGATTCCCATATCTATATATTTTTTTAAATTCAAAAATTCAGAAATAGAATTGGGCTGAGCAATTGTCTGACTAACAATTCGCGTGAAAAATAATCTGTCAAAACACGCCTTCATATTGCGGAGATCCATATTCTCCACTTTCGGATCGAAAATGGTATAAAAAAAAACGTAAATTATATAAAAAAAAAAATTATAATTAGTATGAAATAATACATTATACGTATGGTCTATTTGTTATGACTAACTTATGAATTAAATCATGCGTTGAGTTATTATATATAATTAAAAATCTGGGTAAAAAATACTTCAGTTCAAATTACTGTATCGGATTTCATTCAACAAAAGTTCATTCCGTTGTGTGGCCATATTATAAAATACCGACATGACGTAGTTCGTTTTCGTAGCTTAGGTACGATAGGTACTAAAATAGACTGAAAACGCAGTGGTTGGTTAGTTATCGGAACAATGGACAAGCTCGACTCGGGGTCACACGTTTTTCACGTCCTTTGGCCTCTGTGCGTAATGCCAACTATTTATTTGACCAACCTTATCCTTTTCATGTAAGATATATTGCACACACGATATGAAATTGTTTGTGGAGTTTTTTTTGAAAATTACTTAATCATTTTGTCCGTAGGCTATACTGCCCTTCATAAGCAAAAACGGATTTAATGGCGAATTTTCTTTTTTGAGAAACTCGGGTTTATTTTTCAATGCTACTTGATATTGACAAAAAGTCAAAGTTTCTAATAAAAGCGACAGCGAATACGTAAAACATATTATGATTCTAGTTATGAATTATATTTTACTGTGTTCTTGCTTCGAAAATCTTACCATTTCCAGAAAAGTAAAGAACACATTATAATGATTTTTGTCTGCTAAATTAAAAAACTTTCCAATTATTTTTTTGTAAAAATGTGTTTAGAATCTCATTTATTGTATTGTTTCATTCTTATTTTAATTTATATTTTTTTAAATTAGCTGCGTTTTGCTCATGGGGGCAGTATGTTTTATCATGTCCACTCCGAAAGAGGACCATATGAATCCACACAGTGTGGAGAGATCTGCTTCGAAAGTCAAGTGACACACAATGTGAAAATAATATACACATATTTTTTCACTAACATTAGCTGTCAGCTAATTATTTTCTTCTTACGGTCCTGCATATTTGGTTTTTTAATACACCAGCTGTAAAAAAAAAAAAATAACGGACTAAATAAAACTAATTTGAATTAATGATGCGTTTTAATGTATTTTGGGCAAAGTAAGTTGATAAAGGAGTAAACTAAATTATTAATAAAAAACCTTTCAATCTCTAATATGTATATCTCAAATTACGATAATATTGTCCCATATTATTACAAGGCAAACCTCTACAATATCTTGGATATTAGGCAAAGTGAGGTTATGTTATGTTGAGAAATTTCTACGTTTTTCGCGGAAATTTTTTGAAACAAGATTGAGAGTTACTCTCGGGTTTTAGGTTATTTTTAAGTCAGATTAGTCATATTACATAATTTGGTTATCTTACAATATTTAAAATTTAGTTAATTAAGAAATCTAATGTTTAATAATAAAAATTAAAGCACAAGTTTTTTGATTTACAATTTAATACTACTTCGAAGATAAATGAAGTTAATTTAATGTATGCACGTAACACTTAAATTTATTTATTGCGCCGTTAAAATTTTGCTGTGTATGATGTAAATACAAATACGAATACACGCAGTATTAAATTAATTTTACACGTAATTTCAGTTAAAAATGATTCAAGTATAATTATATTAATATGGCATCTAGAAATTTAACATCTGTTATGTTTATCACGTTGTTATTAATAAATAAATCCAAATGAAATGCCATTAAAATAAAGACGATTTGTTACTGTTTTTATTATTGATATTGTTGTTTATTAACAGGAAATTAGTAATATGAAGCTTCTACCGCACATTTTTTAGAGTAATTATGATACAATAACAAATAAACATGCAATGTTATATACGTATTTCATATTTTTAACGGCTTCTTTTCCCTATGTGGAATATAAAAGATCTACTCAATGTAAATACTTATTATTTTATCTCTTCATTTTTATGCAAATAAGGGATATGACTCCGCAACATCCGATTCCAAACTCGGTCTTTTTAACTTATTATGCTTAATACTTGGAGCATATCTTTATATTATGAAATTATAACAATTTTTGGAGGCAAGTTGTTTTTTAAACGTCAAATAAACTTGTTTTTGCTTGTATTGATGCGGGGTAAAGTATCGTTTAATAAAATAATTCCCGTGAGCGGAATCTTTCCCCTGAGGGCGCTGGAGAGATGCAGGGGTGCGGTGGTGGCTTCAAGGGCAAACGAGGGGCATTTAAGGACATTTAAGGACACCAAGTGGGTGGCAAAGGTAATATAATGCGTAGAATAAAATTGAAGGTTAAAATATTTTCGAAGTGACTATTCAGGTATATAAGGTCATAAATCATCACAATAATTTAATTATAAAAATTTTATAGCATGCTCGCTCTCAAAGTGGAGCATATAGTGTGAAGATTTACACTCCGAAAGTGGAATATATGGATCTCCGCGATGTGAAGACAATCATGTTGTTTTGACAGATTATTTTTCATGAGATCGATAATACTTAAATACCGTTAGCATATTAAAATATATGCTTTATTTTTTTGGATAACTTACTAAATACACAAAGTCATGTCGTAGATTTTCTCAATATGATGCAAGTCGTCAAAATGTCGCCCCTCTCGCGCGCTGAAAATTTTGATTTTTGTTTTTTACTTCGGTCTCGCTCCCATTTCATTAAAAAATATCGTACCTTCGGATAATTTCGCCGTCTCGCAATATAATATTATATTGTATTTACGCACTCGAATAATTCCTGTTTCCGGAACATTTGTATCGATTTTCGTTACTTTTGTCGCCCCTTATATGATGCCGCCTCATATGATGCCGCCTGATGCATTCGCGTCCCTGCTTCATAGCACGCCACGACCCTGAAAATACAGAGAAACCAATCGATATTATTCAATGCAGGTATTAATAAACGCACTTTCAACTTTTGCCGAGCTTTACGTGTAAAGCTTGCAGTCACGGATATCGATTTTTTTGTCATTTTCGGCATTTCTTTCTTGCAGTGTGCGGTGAAATAAAAAAAAGTTACGTAGTAATGGCTTAGATTAATCATTGTCTAATCTTATCGATGTATAAAAATCAACCGTTTTAAAATGTAATTATATTAGGTAAATTAACTTAGTCTAGTAGTTGCCAATATAAAATTTGGTTATTTTTGCCAGTCTGTTTTATTGATTCTATTTCCAAGTTACATTGCATAAAACATAAAAATATCCACGTGAATAAATTTATCGTAAAGTAAAATAACAAGTCATGTACGTTTTTTGTGTCTTTGTTCTCGTTTCAACGAAGAACATACAGTTTTGACCTCGTTGCGTAGGGTTTTAATAAAATTTGCAATGTTTTCGTCGCTGTAATCTTGGTGTAGAACTTTGTAGAAAAAGCGGACCTTGGTTTTAAAATACAAACACTTTTATAGAAGGTCATCTGTACCTATAAAACTTTCGAAAAATCACGCAACACTCCTAACGTTTCCAGTCCACGCATTTGTTTGTGATAAAGTCAACCTTCGAGCACAATCGTAGGGAAAAATCAAACTTCGCACATTTTTTAACCATACAAAATTTGAACGCCACTTTGTAAGCTTAGCTTTAAAAAATACAATAAAAGATTACAATAGGGGTCGATAGCAAACAAAACTCACATGACAGTACTGATACCAATACAAAAGGGGATTGCCATATATATTAAAGTAATTGCATCGAATATTGATATCTTTGATGCGACTAAAAGTGAGTTAATATGGATGTTATTTTATTAGTTTCTGGAATAAAATCTGTCTGCCTCACTCGAGAGACCATCTTAAAATCCCGATTATTTTGTTCTCTTAATTTAATTCTCTTTTAATTTTTTTATTCGTTTAATTTATAGATAATTTTGTTTTTTTTATGACAGTATTTTTCTGTCATTTTGATAAAGTATTATTTTTTTATTTATCAATATATATTGCGTGTTAAATAAATTCAATTAAGATCGTACACTCACTGAACTACAATACATCTCGTACATTTCTTGCTCACGATTGATCTGTAACAACATATGATAGAAATTTGAGTATTTAATACAACACAATATATCATAAGCTAGAGTAATTTTAATGTATCATCTATACTCTGTAGCATTACCTATTTTCTCATACATATAATTTTTTATATATGGAATTATTTGAATGCTTAATGTATAAAAAAAATATTATATTTTATTAAATTTAACTTATATTCAATATCAATTTAATACAACAAATATATTTATCACTTTAATTATTTGACATATAAACGTTTATGTACATATTAATTTTTATTTAATCTGTTTCAAAAATTTATGTTTGTAGTGATCTAAACCTTTTTCAAATTCTCTTTTTAATAAATGATGCCCAGAATTTTTTTACAAAACAAATAGTTAAATATATGTTTAATGCCACCAGCAATACTAGTTATATTATCAACATATTTTTTAAATCGCTTAAATTTATATCTAGATTCCATGTTGTAATTAAATTGGAGGTAGCTAGTACTCTAAGTTCACCTCATTATTTTCCATCACAAATATGAAAAATCAATAACCAACCAAGCTTAACCACAAAGCTTGGATAAATAGTTACCTACTAAGAATAAAAACAGTGTATTTTATTGTGTTATTTCTGCCCGTCTGGCGGGGGAAAAATACGACGACATTATTTACGAAAAAAAAACCTCTATAGCCGTTCCGCTCACGGACGGATTCGCAAAAGGATGAGCGACCAATCTTCGTTACAACTACTATTTTGTCTATGCTCATTCGATTGGGCTTAAGATGGCTGTCTTGTTTTTGGCGCCAATTTTATTACGTTTGCGACAAAACGTCATGCATATATTCTGTTTTATTAGGGAAAAGGAGTGGGCGATGTTATTGTCTGTTATAAATATAGTTTAGCCAGGTAACTTTGGTTTGAGCTGTCTGAATATTGTTGGGATATTGATTTTGTTTATTATATCTTATAGCATTTAAATGTAAATGTGCTTTTTTCTAGTTATTATAACTGCTTAGGCTTTATAATATCTAACTAATTTCATTGCAAAAAAGCAATCTGATGATTGTAATATCTGTTTGTAAATATAGAATAGAGATTCTCAGACTTTTGGAATATTGTTCAATTTAAAAAAAAATGCCAAAATTTTTTGTACCACTACAATCGTACGTGTTATAATTTTTTCGATTTTTTTCTGTTTGTAGTAAACTACATTTAACCTACAAACTTATTTCATGAGTTGTATTATAAATATGTATGTCAATTGTTCTATATATCAATCCTTATGTCTAATATGTATCCAGTCCGTTCCAATCCAGTCGAAGGTAGTAAATATTCAAATAGATTTTTATCGTATGCAATTAAATATAAAATAAATTAAATGCCAATGTGCTATATACAACAATACTTTACCGTACTATAATTAACTATAGTTAATAAAAAAATACATTATTCAATGTGTTTAAAGCCAACATCGCGAGTGAGAAATCACAAGATTTTGGAGGATGAGCGAAATTTGAATTTTTAAAAAATGTTTTTTAAAGAATGGGAAATCACAAAATTCTGAATACAAGTAATAAATTTTCAAGAAAACTGAGATCAAAAAAATTAAAAACGACTTCGCCTAGAGCAATAGGGGCCTTATGATTGAATCACACCTGAGGCTTCTCGATTGCTAAATCCCCCACTGAAAGGATGAAAACATGCATACACGTATTGCTATTTCAAACCTGTACTAACTTATTATTAGTCTATAGAATTGATGGCGATATGCATAAATATATCACAAATGGTCAAGATTGGCAAAGATCTGGCATTTTATTCGAATTAACGTGTGTCTATAACATAGTGTATCGAGTTTCATTCTTTATTTGTGTTTGTATTGATATTTACGTCAGTTAATACTGCCAGTACACTAGAGGCGCTTCAATCAACAACATCTCCTGACATTAAAATGAAATATGATCTATACAGTAGACCATAATTAATCATTTATATTTGAACGAATATGTACATATTACACTTTAAAATATGAACATGAATAATTTTACTAAATTAATAAATAAATCGGCGCTCTACTGTTCAATGATATTTGAGCTATTTTACCCACTACTGTGCCTAGCTTACCAACCAATTCCTTGACCCATTGGGCAAAAAAATTATAGCAGGATTCAAAAAATGGAATTGGAATCCGCAAACTCAGCCAATGAAGCGCGCTTACACCTATCATACCGGTGATATCACATGGTTACCATAAAATTTATTGAAGTAAAGCAAAGATAAAAATTTATAGAAATTCGTAACAACGAAAACTAAAAAAAAAAGATTCGAAAGAGCTGGGACAAGACACAAGAAAAAAACGCCTAGCATTTTGTACTCATAGAAATACTGTGTAAGGAAATATACAGTAAACTAGATCTGTACCAACCGGGAACGAGTAGGTAACACTTGATTTTGTCCCAATCGAGTAAAGCATACGGCAGGATTTTGTAAAATCTTGCATTGGCAAGTTTAGAATGAGCAAGTGTGTCAAAAAGTATGAAAATTGAAACATTATTGAAATTTGTACTATTATTTTTTTTCTAAAACTTAAGGATTAATCAAGACGAATAAATTCTAAATTAAATAATTAATTCAAGTGTTTAAGAAAAGATGTAAAATACACCTAAGTCATAAAATTATCGAATTGAATTTGTTCGCATACATTTTTAAAAATAGTACAGAGTAACAAAGTTCAAAAACTTTCTCTTAAAAAATACCTCTTGTGGAGTTACCTACTTATATCCGGTTGATGCAGATATTTACTTGGATGTTATATTATAAGAGTGATGCCGCAGAGGTTTCTATCGCCATATATTTTTTAGTGATACTAAACCCATATTGAAAACCGAAAAGGGGTAGTTGGACTTGCTATTTTGGGATCGATTTAATCTAAAACGAATTTGTCTGTGATCCTCAAAGTTTATTGGCCATGTGATGACAATATTTTGCATTCTTTAAATTACGCGTCCGAATCTTTATAGTGCACATCTCTGTCACACAATATAAATTTATCGACGAAATTTGATAAATACCTGAAATTTCACAGGTATAATAATTTTATATGAAGATGAAAAAGTTTATGGATTGTATCTGTACATATTTCTGATCGCACACAGTGGTCGGTCTATTAATCGAGAAGTGCTTATAAGTCATGCGGAGAGAGTCTTTGAAGTAATAATTTTAACGGCTTAATCAATTTGTGTATATGATTTTCATTCGCGTGAGTTTTATAATCAATTTATTTTTGAGAAGACACATATTTCAATATTCATAAAATACATCTTTAATTATAAATATAAAAAATGCTAAAAGTTAGAAAAAATAATGACTCTTCAAAGTAATTTTAAAGTATTTGTTACACTGTTATATTGAATATTGTGTTATAAGTGAGTGTGAAGTATTTAAGTCAAAGTGCAATCCCTTTAATATAATTGAGAATTTTTTTGTAAGTTAGCATTTGTCAAAGCTTACTGATAATCGGCTTAAACGAGCTCAGTAGCTAAAAATCAACATAAAGCTCTTAAATGTCGCACGTATAACCGAAACGTATAATGCGTACTGCAGGCAATAATTGCTACATGAAATCGATACGACTGTTTTATTACAGCCCTTTTAATTTACAAATGACAAACGGAAATAAGGTTTTTGTTGGGAGCTTTCAAATCCGATTATGTTTGTTACGGCATTAAAATGAACGGACGTAATTTATTTATTTTACCTATACAAAAATGGATAAATGCTATTAAGAGACAATTGGATCACTATAGTAAGGATTCGAATTAACGTTTAGAATTTATTAAAAATAAACGCTCGCTTATTTTATTTCAGCAAGAATAAACTACTTCCTTAACGACCAATCTTGAAGTATATAAATAATTTGAATTATTAACCTATTATACCCATTTAATGTGACAAAATATTAAAGCATAACACATATGTGCCAAATTAACTAGTAATTAACATAGAGTATTGTGTCGTATATATTTATTGTATTGCTTCTAAAAGTAATAACATAAAACCTCAACAAGAATTTTATAAATATTCCATTTAAGAGATTTCTTTTTAGTAGTTGTCATAGGATAATTTTATTATAATTTACCTAAAACCTACATTATACCTTTCAAAATTCATTTTAAAATTGTGTGGAATGATTAAGTATTAACCATATATCTCCCCAGTTAGCGTAGTTGGTAGCGTGTGCGCCTAGCAAACCGGGGAATGCGGGTTCGATTCCCTACCTGGTCGGATTTAAAAAATCTGAAAATGCAGGACTGGATGCCCATTGGGTTGAGT
>JAGVSQ010002185.1:0-25695 GCA_022683975.1 Rhyacophila evoluta | reverse complement strand
GTTTACCAGTTTTAAATAATTTAGAATTTAAAATCAATTTCTATCAAGCACCATCTGTCGAAAATATTAATTGTTTATTTTATCGTTTTGGCAGTCAGCGGATTAATTGAATCTGAAGTATATCTTTTTCAATATTTCTGGTTTCCTGGAAAATCAATAAATAGCACCTGCAAATTTAATATATAAGGTGGTAATCTGGGACTTTGTTGATTAGGTAAATACGCTGCACGCTGCCTTAAAGACGCTGTGTATTGTCTATATGCTCGTCTAAAACAATAATAATAAGAAGCATGTAGTAACAATTGTATTGCATTTTTCTGAATCATATATAATCTTCAATTATATCATTTGAATTTCCAGAAATGATGATTAATATTTGGCGCAAGAAATACTGGCGGGCAACAGGGAGTGGATATGGAAGAAGAAGAATATTTTACTGCATCCACAATTCGTATTACGAGTTTCTGAACTGAATCCACGTTTGGTAATGGCATAATATCTTAATGACACCGGTAAATTAATTTAATTTGGTAACCCTACCAATAATTCTACAACGGCGGTAGTAAGTATTATAGAAGTTGAGGAAGCGAGTGAAACCAGTGAGACGTTAGCTATCCACCCATCTCAGTTCACATCCCCCGGGGCCATAGGAGGAGAGAAGACGTGCCAACGGTAAAAAGTTTAACTAGCCGAGGTCGCGTATCTCTGTTCCGTTAATGGCCGATCGGTTACCGGTTACGATAGACCGGTTCGGTAAAGAATCAATCAAATTGATCCCGCAAATAATACAACGCGCAGGAACAAATCAAACATGGCTGACTGGCAATTGACCACGTTGTTCAATTATCAACGGAAGTTACCACATCTTTTTTTTACTTCTCTTCTACGCAAAACTGCAATCGCCAATTTATGTTTATTGGCTTCTGGTTCACCAATAAATAAATAGTGTGAAAATAATAACGCGTATTTAGAAAACGGGAATGCTACCTGTCATTCAACACAAAACATACCCGAAAAGTTGAAGAACGCGCTTTTTTTAAGAATCTGAAGCATTTATATTATACAGTATTATTAAAAACGCGATCAATTGTTGGCGGTGAATGTTATCTTACACAAAGAAAACTCTTTATTCATAACGATATTAATTTTTATCTTGCGTATTTCCAATTTTTGTTTACACATATAACACACGAGGAAGCTTTAATCTTTTCTGCAATGGTAAAATTAAACAACTTGCGGCGACTTATATAGATGCACCGCATTTAAATCCAACTGATTAAACTAAAATAATCGGCGATGGCTGTTATTTGAATTTCCAATAAAGCAACGGAAACAAACTGCACCAAACATTCAAAACAATGTTAAAATTAATGATTCGTTTTTTGCGATATCGGAGAGAAATGCTAACAACATTTGGCATCTATATGTTTGTTTAATAATATAACAATGTGTATGTATCAAACATAGCTACAGATGGTTCTTGGTGGTCTAATTATTTCCGTAATTGTACAATTTTCAAAAATATCATAGAAGCCAAAAGATTAAAAATCAAAAGACTGCAGGCCGTATCTAAAATTAATATTCTTGAAATTCTCGTATGCAGTAATTTTGACTTGAAAACTACTATGAGTAAACATACAATCAGGCCACGTGTGGGAAGTCTTCCAAGATCGTGACCGAACGATTGTCTTTCGTGACTCCAAGATCCAAAAGCTAGCGGTCAAAGTAATTTTCAAGAACACATGGTCAGATGAACTTCTTTTTGTTTTGGTGCTGTCAGATAGCGTACACGATGAACGAGCTTAATAAAATTTCAACATTCTTTACAGTGCAACTCGTCAGCCGTGATTCAAAATATTTGGGTTAAATTTTGCGATCGATTCTTGGGCGGATTAGAAAACGTCAAATGAAAACCTTCAGAAAATAATCGACCCGTGAAAATTGCTAACAATTTAAATACATCTGCAATGAACAGAAAATTTTAATCGTGTCAAATTTAATTTATTCTCGATAAATGCTATTTTTCGTTTAGATTTACATTTACAATACTAGTTATAATTTAATTAATCAAATAAATAAAGTAATTACATATTAATTAAGCAGTTTTTATGATATTATATTATTATACTTAATTACCTGCTTCCTATATGAATCAAGCAGATATTTGAAACATAAATTTATTAGTAAAATAAATACATATCCAATATACCTACATTAAATTCTTTTTAAACAGAGGCTTAAAACTCAAAAAGTAGGCTTTTTTACCATGCCGGTCCGAAAGTCGGGTATATGAATATTTTACAATTAGTAGAAATATATATATTTCAACAGTTTAAATAATTTGTTAAACATGTTAAGATGTTTGTGTTATCTATAGAGATGAAAATTCTAAAACATGGATTCGAAGATCTTTGGTTGATGTCCAGGGGTGGTCAGCTATAAATTCATGTCATAAAGTAATTGCTTGAAAATTTCTTTTTGACGATGATAATGCATCAATATTGAAAGTGCAATGTTTTGCTTTTTCTTTTTTCATATCCGCTCCCTAAATGTAGCATATGGACGCCATATGCCACCTTCAAGGACCCCTGTCGCCCGCCAGTATTCTCGCGTCCTTTCAGACCCTGCCTGTATCTACTAATTTCAACAAATATAGTGTGTAGATAGTATTTAGTGACCTTCCAGGACGTGAAAATACAATCGGTTTGAAAAATAGGCAGGTTAAGACTTTCTAAATGCTTCTGCAATATGTGGCCGGCCGAGCGTCACAGTTTTTTTGTTTCATAATGAGTGATCGATCGCATGGTACACTCTCTTACATCCTCTTTGCAAATGAAGCCATACTACCGTGTCCCCAGGATCCACCGCAGGAATCTATTCTCAAAGCTTAGTATTAGCTAGCTTCAAGCCATTGTCAGGTGCCATAATTCGCAACTGTAAAGCAGTACTGATATAACGCATACATTGAAAAAAATAAAGTATAGATGAAAGATATCATCACTGAAACTTGAATATTATAATTTACTAATATTAGAATTATTTATTTAAATAGTGTGCTTATTCTGAACGCAGCTTTAAATAGCTCAAATTAATGATACATTATTTCCACACTACAATGTACATAATTAATACTGTTTGTGTGTATATGTTATTTAAGTATTCTCACAGTTAAAAACAACAATACGAAAATATATTCACAAAAGTTCTCGAGGCGTTCACCAAATGATTGATCACTACAACTCTCTGATAGTATAATACTTGGTTATACCTTTAATGTATACTGTACGGAGTTAGGTAAAAGTTGATACTCTGTATAGAGAAGAAATATTGCGTTTTCACGAATAATTAATTAGAAGCGACATCTTATTTTTGCTCGATACGCTTTGAAAACACATTCGCATGTAAATTAGATATATTCTATTGAAATTACTCGCTGAAAAGAGAACTAACTTGTTATGCTGTAAAATTTAATAAGCAGCCATCAACAATGCGAATAAAACACACTAATGATTTGAGAAAAGATCGACCGGTAGAAGAATACAGAATATATTTATTTTATTATGGCTTACGTGTAAGTTAGTAGAATGCCTAAAGTAGACAAATTATACTGCAAATGAGCTCGGTATGCTAACAAAAACAGTATGTTGTGTTGATAGTAAAGGGATACCGCACCGGCCTAATTTGTGGCAGCGTGTAGAGAAGGAAACATTGTGCGGGGAACTAGTCTTTATCGCCAACAGTTAATAAACTTTACCTGCATATTTACTTCAAAGCTAAGTATATTAATCAATACTATTAATGCTGCGAAAGATTAGGACAATATAAAAATATATGTCATTTCAATTAACCAATATTGCATGTGATAAATAGCGCAAAGGTGTGTTGGAACATAGTATGTATTACAGTTGCAGTAAAGTAAAGCTTTCCAGTAGAAATATAACAGAAGATATAACAGAAAGTCAGTATACCTGATAATCCTGATCTACTGGAAATACGCTGTTAAATGCTGTAAAATATACATATTGAAAGTATTTATTATGCCATAGTTTAAAGCATTATGCTAACAAGTATCGTAGGACTGAACGTTGGCTTTGATGGGAAAACGTAATAGCGTTAAAATAGTAATCTATTGCCAACCATGCAAAGTTCCAGAATGATAGTTACGTTGCGTGCTGTTAGTTGAGAGATTTAAAAAACAATATGAAATGATAACCTGCACTATTCACCTTCAATTATTTGGCACATTTAGCACGCCAAACACAACTGAAACTGTTACGGTAAATAACCTTCAGTTGCAAGGCCTGGTATGAAAGACATTTTCCAACTGGAAGATGCGGTGCATTCCATATGAGCAACTAGCAAGGCCATCCGGCGATAGATCATCTCGCGGACGGGCCTCACAACAATCTCACCATTGTCGTCGAGTGGGATCTAGCGTCGCTTTCCATGACAGAGGCTGCCGCGAGTTTCAAGTTTGCCGAGGTTAGCAATTAGAAATTCCGCGGTATCAACAAACCGACGGCAGCGCTGGGAAAATCACAACACTTGACATACATCAACAGGTATGGGCACAATGCACTCAAACTTCATTACATTATGCAAATTCGAGAGATCGCTCATATTCAATCCAATTCATTTTTTGTTAATTAATTGAATACTGCCATATTTTTTTACAAATGACCATCATAGTTTAAGCTACGATTTACACAACGGACTGGATGCTTATTGCGTCGGTCAATTAGGTGGTAACCAATTCCTGTGAAAAAATCTGTCTTCATAACTAATTTTCTGGAGTGACACACTACTTTGAGATGCGTATACGCCATTTTCAAAGGAAACGCTATAAAAAAGGGTTATAAACCAAGCACTAACCACAATATACAATACGTGTGTATAAAAATCATGGAGTTATTTTTAAAAAAAGCAAAAATAAATATTGTGGCACATTTTCACCCCAATATTTAGACTATTTGACTGTCGAATGTATTTCTTTTTATAAGCTTTTATTCGAATGCTTTCAAAAAAACGATCAATATTATTGCACTATATTGACATATAGTAAATACATTTTGATTGAAATTCCAAAATGAGTTTTGTTTCTAAAACAGTTACTGGAAATATAATATAACATCAGTTTTAGAGTTATTACATATTTAAAGTGGTTTTTAAACTGTCTAAATGTCTGTATTGTGCTAAAGTGTTATAATTTACAATGTCTATTGGAATTCAATGCGTAGATGTTAAATAATATAAAACTAAATAAAATGGAGGTGCAAATAATTCCGGTTTTTCGGATTCGAGTCGTACATGGGAATGGTGAAGCAAACTGGTTTATATATTTATTTGCATTCCGTGACTAAAACCGAATATATTTTTCTGTCTACTCGATTGCATGTATGTTTTTAATGAAACTTATATGACAACTAATGCCTGCGATTTGCGATATAAAGCATCTTTCTCAATTCAACTCTGACAAGATTTAAAACACTAAAATACATACAATCTTAGTCTAATTTGATTAAAATACAAAGACAATGTAGAGTCGCCATCCTTGTATTTACTGTTTATGATCAGATGGCGGCCTTTTCAGTAGAAAGTAATTCATAAATGGCAACGCGAAGCAGCCGTTTGTTTCTCTGTGATGCGATTTATTTTACGAGTTACCACAACTTTAAAAAAACTGTTAATGAAATAACTCCATATTGTATATGTTACGTAGTGGACTATACATGCATACATATTTATATGATACACGCTTCGAAAGTGAAGCATATAGAACAGAGTGGAGACGACCATTCCATAAATAGAGTATATAGATTTCCGTATTGTTTAAACATATGTTGATAGTTTTTTATGTGTACATAACATAAATATAAATACAGGTAATATAGAGAGATAGAGAATTCTGAAGGTGCCACTTAGTGGCTATGTGCCTAAGCAAGAAGTGATTGTAGAGAAGGATATTAGTGGAGATCGTTAAAAAAAGTACTCAAAATTTATTTAAGTATATGTTTTTAACAATTATTCCTCCACCCATGGTGATCTATCTAAACTTTTAGATAATATTTCTAGCGTTGCTTGATGAGAGTTAGTTTTTAATTAAAAATTGGTTAAAAACTAACTAACTAACTCTCATCTAAAAAATCATTTACTAAAAAAATTATCTAAAATATTCCACACGGATTGTAATTTGCGACCATGTTTCATCTTTTAACACCTCAATGCAAATTGAAGTTTATAATTGAAAATGTACCGTCTTTCCCTGAAAAAGAGACATTTTATGATTTTAAAGGATGGTTTTAATATAAGATCTACACTTCCGTTCAAGTCCTTGTTGATTGCATCGACTTTTCTAAATACCTTCTCTCCAATATGGATGTTATTAACTTTTTTCCCGCAAACATGCAAGTCCTATTCCAAAAATAAGCCTTAGTGCGTTTTCTGGGTGCAAAACTAATATAAGACCGGTTCTTATATTCGTGGAAATGTGGTAATTGAAAATCGTTTATTGACATACATTTTGAAAAATGAAGAATGGATGCCTAATTCTGGTGGTAAGTAATGATTCAGATTGATATTTCAATGGTTCTATGTTGTAAAACTACAAATATGCGAACATTTGTGATGTCATTCAAATGTGTCTCCAAACGACTCGATTCATTGCACTTTTAACGGGTGCAAACAACTCTACGAACCAAACCAGTCTAAAATTAAATCGGGAAATGAACTTTGAAACGAAGAAACAGAAATCGGCCTCTTTAGTATGCAGGTGGTGCTTGTTTTAGCGCTCGCGAGCAAACAAACAGTCGCTCGCATGATTTAATAGAAATGTCAACATTCGATTCGGAAGATTCGCCATTCGACGCCTCACCGTGTCACGGAATTGACATTCCGGCGACGAGTCTTCGGCGAAATCTAATTAGCACATAGAAGACATGACTCTTGGCATATCGATGACGATGCTCAGGACATGCCTGCTTAACATTTTTATTATTCACTATCGTCAACCACTCGCCCTCTTGATAAAAACTTTTTAGTCTACGTCTTCGACAGTATAACATACAAACGATGTTCGTTCTCCAACGTCGCACGTTTCTATTCATACTTTCTTCTTTATACCATGTCCACTCCGAAAGTAAAGCATATGGATCTCAACAGTGTGAAGATCACCACTAAAAGAATAATAAATATCTGCCTTGTCAATACATATGTTAACAGATTAATCAGTAACCATCCAACTGTCCCGTTAAGTATCTTATGAATTATAGTATTTTTTAAGATCCAGCAGCTCTCAAAATCGAATTTGCAATGTCTGACTCTTAATAAAGCACATTAAACTCCCGACACCTGGGAAAACAAGCGCATACTGCTTGGATCTACCTTATAAATGTTAATTATTCAAGATATAGATTTTATACATTATAACTCCATAATTTATTATTTGATATATGAAAATGTGACGTTGAAACTGGTATGGCCACGTACCAACGATATCTAGGTTCATATCTTCTTCAAAATAAGTGATTTTCTACATCTTTTAAGGCCACTAAATACCATATAAAAGAGCACCTCTTTATGATTTATGATTTCCACGGTGAAACCTTAATGGTGCCGCGTAACGACATCTTTCATAATTAAATTAAATACATAATTAAAAATCTAAATGCGATATAGTTTATTCAACAACGTTTTCAATCAATCCTATTAATAGATAAAGCGAGTATGTCTTTCGTTTCTAGTTCATTTGGGATTTTTCCAGATGGTACGTCTAGAGAAGCTTATGTCTAGTCAATAGTGATATATATGTCTAGATCCGAGAGACTGCGCGAATGTAGTAATTATTACCGACTAGGGAACGCTGCAATAATTATTGCACCCACACTTCGTAAAATCGCTGTTTTACTCAATTAAATTTACCAAACAATCGATAAATTAGTTCCAAACCGTTTCCCAATGATAATTTAACTCGTTAGTACACTATTAATTAACAAAAGTTAATTGTTTTAAAATTAACTTTGGCATTGGGTAATAAATAATTGATTGTTTTTAGCAATAAAACCGATTTTAGTGCAATGTTGATGACTCTTAGGAGTTTAAGTTTAGTGGATAATTTAATCGGCACGCCACTGAATGAATTATTTCGTTTTTATTGCCACATTGCGATTTTATTGTTCGTCATTGGACAGTGCATTTTTTTTGTTTTATTCGTCATTTATCATTACTCATTCTTACCAATAATACATAATTAATATTTAGTTATATTTAGAAAATATTTAGTACCTTACCTTGCACAGTAACGGAACAATATTGTTAATTGGTACGAAATCTAAATAAATGAATCATAACACAACGTTTGTCATGTAAATTGAAATGAAACATTTCAATAGAAAACTCATTCAAAATTCAACTCGCCAAATCGGCGTAACACTATTTATTACAGTGTTTCAAAATGAGTTAACATATATTTATTTTTTTTGCAAATTTTTCACCATTCTGAAAGTATTTTTTTTCACTTCATTATTCGGCGGAGCTATGGAATACAGGCATGTCCTGGGAGGACGCAAGAATACTACCGTGGCGGCATAGTATGGTGTTTTTATGCTCAACTTAAAGAGCGGATTTTTAAGTATTATATAAGAAGAAGAAGAATATTATATCTAGGGATAAGATGCTAAATGAAGGTGAACTGCCTATAATTATCAATTGAAAAAAAAGATAAATGTAGTTAATCTGCTATATTGCTTCTGTTAGCTATCAAGAGACTTCAAGGCATATCCGTTCGACGGTGTTTATTTAGAGATTACTACAATAAAAGTCAAATGACGAATTTTATAAACACTATTAAAGTTTAATGCGTTTGACAAACCGTTTGACAGTTCAGTCACGGCCTGCGCATTGCACATCAACGTCTTCAGATGTTGCAACATGAAACACATCGAGTTGTTCTGTCCATTATTATTTCTTACGAAAAGCATTATAACATGGTAAGTTGAGGAAATCAGTAAGGATTTTCCATGCACGTACTCAATACGGAGAAATTTTATTTGGTTATAAAATTAAAAGATATCACACGGCCATCAGAAGATCCATTGATTAGGGAAACCTGACCTTTTGATTCAACATACATTGTTAATAAACACATTAACCATTTGAATGCTAAAAAACGATATATCACCATTCGTTTCGTATCGTGAGATATATCAATAACGATCTTTTTGCATTTTTTTATATATACCATGTTTGCTCCCATGCTTGCATATGGATTTACACAGTGTGAAAAGATCCACTACGAAACTGGAATACATGTATGGATTTCCACAATGTGTAGACGTTTTGACAGATTATTATTATTCACGAGAATTGTATGTCGGATAATTGCTCAATCTAATGGGTATCCAGTACTGTATTTTTGGATTTATAAAAATCTGTTATGTGGGAATCGAGCCTGCATTCCCTGGATTGCTAACTCGCTATCCTCGCGGCTACCGGGGAGACAATTTATGGTTCAGTTCTTTTTTTAAATATTGAATGAATATGAAAAGTAGTATGTTTAATAATAATGCAGTGTTTTTTTTTTTAATGAAAAATAACTATAAATGGACTTTCGTGGCAAATTTCTGACGAAGATTTTACAATTTACAATAATATCACTGCAGCCAAAGTGTTACCCGTCTTAAAATTAAAGAAATATGTCCAGGTGGCAAATAACTATACATATGAAAGTTTTCAAATATATAATATAATACTTTGAATATAAATTGAATTTCTGCCAAGCAGCGTCAATTGATAATATTATAAATTATTTGAAAATTTAATGTGGTGATTAGTTATTCACAACTAAAAATAATGACACGGGTATTTCACCTGTGGCATCCAACACCGGTTAATATATTTAACAGAAAAATAAATCAATAAGTAATGAACCCAATAAAACTATTGGAAATACAGAAAATCAATTTGTAAATAGCACGTTAATAAATTTTACACGCACTTCCTTTCGAAAGAAAATACGTCGGTTTCGACAAATCAAAGGAAATACCGTGTGAAGCTTAAATGGAATCATTGAAAGATCAGGCGATAAAATATATACTTGGAGAGATATAATTATAGTTTCAAAAGCGCACGCACCCAGGCCATAGCCATACGTAGCATATATTTTCTTTGCATAGTTTGCATATTACGGCAATAATGAGTTAGCTATAAATTGTAAGCATGCAGTATTTTAATATACAGTTAAAATCAACTGTAAAATATCTGTCAAGACTTGTAAACAGCCGTGAATCAATTGGTCAGTATGCTGTAATTATATAACTGTATACTAATAATTTACAGTCGAATTCAAACGCACATCAAATTTCTTCGTACACATCATCATACACAGATAGAAAGACAAAACATTGCATTCAAATAAAATCGTAATATACAATACATTGATTATGTCGAGGGGCATAATATATGCAAGGAGTATATGTTTTTATACATTCAATTGGAAAGGATAATTTCGATATAACCATTATTGAATGATCAAATGGTGAAAATGCAGTAACAGTTTCATAATACAAATTAAAAGGTTCCAAGACAATTGCGCACATATGGTATTTTTCACTGAATTTACAAAATTATAATATGGGTTTATGAATTCATTTTAATGTATATATTTACAGTAAAAATTATGTGAAATTAAATAAAACATGGTAAAAGGCTAATGACGTCAATAATATTGAAAGTCGATAGATCCTTGCCATATTTACGCCTAAGCGTATCTTGGTCTTCTTGGCAACTCTGTACAACGTGGGTAACTTGTTCATATAAAGCTTCACATTTCTTCGTCTGTAAAATTTCTCAGTTCAGATGAATATGTGTTTTGTGTACAATTGTCTGGTTACCAGTTAAATGCCTTTATAAGAACCTATATCGTTTCTCTGCACGAAGGTTCGCATCCGAATGTCTCTTAACAACTTAGCTCATGTGCAGCGGTAATGTCATTTTATAAAATAAAAGGACAGCCTCTTCTTCGTCAACTAGCTCACATTTACATTTAATAATATACTTTATTGTTAAAATATATTCCATAAATGTATAATACTCGGTTACATACCATAACAAATTAGTAATAATGCAACAAAATTATAGATCTAAATGAGGTCTGTATTTAACAACAATCATACCGCGAATAAATAAATTTTAATCAAACACCTTGCAACACTCTGAAAGGGGAACGTATGGATATACACAGTGTGAAGAATTTCACTCCAGAAATGATGTATATGGTTCTTCGCAATGCGAAAACATGATATCTTTCACAAAAATTAGTTGTCAAACAATTGCCCAACATCCATGTCTGTCAATCAAAGTTATAGCGCAAATATTATTTATGCTTTTGTGTCGTTAAATTTATTAACCAGTGCATTAGCAAAAACTTGCGTTTAATTGTGCTACTGGCATGCAGATTTTTTTTTAAATAAATAATATAAGAAGACGATTCTGTTCAAAAAGTTTGTACAAGAAACAGTCATCGTTAAATTGACTTCTCTGTAGTCCAGTGTCGTTTTGTTTTCTAATTGACTTGGTACTTTTTAATGTGACTAACAAACCAGACTACTAAAATTGTAATTATACAATTAAAGGTAAAGTTAACATGTATAACTATGGTTGTTCGGGAAATGTCTAGCTGAATGACAAACTTATAGATGTAAAGTAATAGATAATAGTTGGTCATGATGCAGTTGAATTACTAATGTGCAGAAGAAGTTTGTGTACTTCTTAAAATACTTAAAATGAAACTATTGTCATTTTTTCTTCGATTATATACATACATCAAACGCATTTAAACGATTATTCAAGGGAACAATATACATATGCGCTCTCTACGTAAAGGATATAAACCTTCAGGATTTACTGTCACAAAATATTAATAACTACACATAAAAATTGTCTATGGTATGAAAAGGTTTAAAGCTACGATAAGTTTTGCCATTTGAAATGAATATCGTATTGAATTCAATAACATTTGAAACCTTGGTAAAATAATTGATTAATTTCGAGTTAAAAGTTGACACATTACTAATCCCTAAAGGGAAGGTCCTATAACGAAGACTTGAAATTAATTTATTGTTAGAATGATTCATCAATTGGACTGTAAAATAGATTTTTACAAACCGATGCCAAATCGATTAATATATTTACGAAATCAATGTCGAGCAAAATGACCATGGAGATTTTTTTTTAATTTACTTATATTAGTTTATGAATGTACTCAACTAGGCGTTTTACAAAATGCCGTATTTACGCATTTTGACGGTAACATAACATTATACAAACGATTCTTTACTTTCTCAATTGGAAACGTTTTGGCTTGCTGACTGTCAATAGAAATTGAATTTCTTCAAGAATCTTATTAGTTAGTTATTCACGCTTCCTATGCTATTATAAAACGTGTAGTAATTTGCATTCACATTATCACTTGCCAACGTTTAGCTATTATAATAATTAATGCAAGCGGCGAATCCCATACCGAATTCATGTATATAATAACCATATCCGTTCGCTAACTGGAGCGTATGGACACCGCAAGGCACTTCTAGGGATCCCTGTCCTAGTCAGTATTCTTTCAACCTCTCAATTTATATCGGCATCTCATAGCGCCGCCGAAGACAATCTGTAGATAGTATTTATCAAAAATGCTATGCAAACAGAAAAATAATAATAATTATTATTATTGAAGACAGTTTAAAATACTAAATTAATTAAGCAAATAGATTATGTTTAGACATGTTTTCTAACATAGTTGAAAATATCTTAACTCTTTGATTACCAGTCGTGATGTATATGATCTTTCCCTGTACGCCAGGGATTTTCGAGGTATTAAAACAGGTAAGAAACATAATTCGACTTACAAAAATTGAGATATACAAATGTTTGGTGTGTCTTCACATCATATGTGTCATGCGTATGCATTAATGAGTTTGTGTCGAAACCATTTTTCATATCTAGAATTATGTACGTTTAGTAAGAGAAATCGTCCCGACTCACGGGTGAGTCGTTGGCGTACAGGGCACGTCATCGCCCGACCCACTGGTCAGTCGTTGGCGTGCGTATGGTTAAAAGAAGAAACAAGAGGTATGTATACATGAAATATGTGAAAAATATAAATGTGTACTGTATCTATCTATACAGTATGATAGTACTATAAATTATCCATCTATAAAGATGACCAATCCATAAAATCTCTGCGTTATCAAGACAGGTTAAAAGTTATATCTCACGCAGTTTGACTCTTGGCCAATTGCTCGACCCATAGTGGATCCAGTCCTGTATTTCGATTTTTTAAATACAGCCGATGCGGTAATAGACTCTTCGTAACAATTTCTGGTTACGATGCACGCACGCTCACATCTCGGCTAATGGCAAGACTATTTCATTTATAAATCCTTGATAATTACATTACTAATAAATCATTAATATTCACATACTTCGATATGCATTGAAGTGTGTATGGGCGCCCTTCATTTCACCTTACGCCGACAAAATATAGCGCGCACGCTAACCTCTCGGCCAGCAGGGAGACTCGAAATATATCGCACCATATTTTTATTATATTATAATAAAATGTTCTTCCACGTAGAATTAATATGAAACAAATTTGAATATGCAATAAATCACGTAGTTGCCAGCACTTGTTCCGACATGGCATTGACAAGCAATGTAACACAAAACACAATATCTCCACAATGCGCATCTCGATATTCTTTTGTGCAATTCAATACAAAACCACGCGCGATACAATTATGTCATCAGCGTCTGAAACGCTGCAGATAAACGGTTTGAGTGTTTGAGTGAACATTATGTTTGTGACTTGATGACGCATCATTCTCACCTCCAAGCTCTACCTCATTCCTTTATATTTCACATACCATTATATTATCATCACATCACTACTGTGTTGTCTCAAAAAAATGAGAATTGATAATTTTCGATTCGCTGGCAAATTATTTACCGAACTTTTTCATGCGTGACAACATTCAGTAATACTTTATTTGAATTTAATTCTTCGGCATTTCAGGCGAAAGATGAACCACAATATATTGTATAATACATTAATACTACACTAGTATACTCCCCTATTTACTTATGTGGCATATTGCAGGACACTGATCACATCCTCTGTGAATATCATGTTGATATTTTGTTTTGTTGAATAATATGTTGGTTGAAAAGGAAAAGCTAAAAAAAAGTCGGCCATGATGATTCGGTTTCTACGGAGGATAATTATCTACGTTTTAAAATATACAACATTTAAGCAAGCAAGCAAAAATGCGTCTTTCAACAGGGCTCCAGCTTCACACGATTTAGTTAAAATTGGAACTATGCACATTCTAGTAAACATCAATTAAGATCATGAGGAGTTCCTTTTCTGGGAGACCTCTGGCACTTTAAATTGCGGCTCACATTCGCTACGCCATGATATGTGGCAGTATGTTGAGTATAGAGGCGTGGCAAGCACATCAGTTTGTGAAGTTCATTCTCAAGATAGAACAAGCGAAATTTAGGCAGAAAATACACAATTTGAATTGTTATGATATAAAAGCAATATCATATTTTCTGTTGAGTACCATCAACGGTATCAATTTATTAAATTTCTATTTAATCAGCATGAAAAACGACATTCGAAACATTCACTGCCGACACCGTTCATCGCCTCAATATAAATAATGATTACAATGAAACACGACTAAGTATAAAACAAATATAATATTTCATTTATTTGCTATATATAATGAAATTTTCACCTACCATATTCAATTACGTAGACTTGATAATGACCCGTTAACCAAACATGTGAACGAAACTTATTAAACTCCCAATTATAAAAGTTTGATATAATTTATTATTTAACAACTGCAGGCCCAAACGAGATTCAAATTTTAAGATAACCAACCAATTAAGCATCAAGTATTGCATCTTAACTTAAAAAAATTGCAGCTGCGGGATTTGCACCCGCTACCTTGTTCCTAATCGACCATATCAACCATGGGTTCATTATTTTAGTTTTTATCATCTAATGAATGTTGATATTCAGTGAATTTCAAGTCATATTTCCATGGCTTTGATCTATAGATCGTGGCCTAATGTCGTTTTGATAAAACGCGTATTAAGTTGTACACAACTTGATTTCCGAAAAAAGCTGTATTGGAAAATTGGCGGTTAGGTCATTTTGTCTTTCTATGGTCAATATTAAACATGCGGCTTTGATACATTATAAGCAACGAATAAATTTTACATTAATATCGCAAAGTGACATTAAAAACCGAACAAAACTCGCCTCTTTGAATGTTTAATATTCAGAATACGCGTTATTGTTTATTCATTGTAAACAATAAGAATAGAAATTTCGCACACGTCTCATTGGAAGTATTTTTTATAATCTAAAATGACAAGTACTTTTTTTAAATGCAGTCATGTTTATTTATATATCAGTAGTTAGTTCAAAAGAAATTATCAAAATGACTGCGAGTGAAATTCGGCAAACGAATTACACAAAGAAAGTGCGTTCGCGAGAGAATGGTCTCGTACATTTAAACAATTCGTGAGAAAAGCGCAAAGATGCAGCAAAATAATGTACACCTAGGTAATGCAGTGAGTTATATTATGCGACATGCTGCAGACTGTCTACTGTATAATTATGGAGCTGTAGAGAAGAGCACTTAAAACGAGATTACGTTCAATTTACAGTTTAAATAAAGTTACACTTAGAAAAATAACCACATACCGTCTCTTGCAAAATTTATGTAATAACGACCGTTAGTATTGTTGCAAAATCTGCTAAGGACATGATGTATTATTTATTATATTGAATATTATTGTATAGCCAATTGAAAATAATTAAAATTTTAAATCGATCGTAATATACAACATGTTTATATTGATATAAACAATTTTATGGTAGATCGTTTTATTTTAGTATCGAAGTGATTCATTTGTCATTGTTTTCAAGGCCTTTGATATTTTTAGAAACTGCAGATTTACCAAGTTTGTTTTAACTACTTTCCCGTTATATATATCGACTGTGGAAAGGAAAAAGGACGTAACCCAGACAGAACAAGAACAACAAAAACGTATATTTAATGATTTTGTGCCAAAGTCAAAATATTAAATAGACACAACCTCGAAGTGAATGAAGACTTAAACTGATGTTTTATTTACCCAATCTGAAAGAAAAACCAATGAAATTAATGTGATGGAAGTCATTTTTCCTGGCCGCCAATTTGACAGGCCATCCCTTTTCTAAACTTCAGTCTAAATTTAGATACTAATTCGCCATTTGTAGCTAATATTCTTTTCATAGAACGCGTATTAAATTGTATACATTGCGATTTTCGAAAATAACTATTCTAAATCACAGTCGATATTTGTACCGCAATACTTCGCCTATTTATAAAGATGGTTCAAATATTAATTTTATAACGTAAATATAGTTTTAGAGTTTATTATGACAGTGGGTGCCACAAAAGGACGCCACGCGTTGGCCAGTTTTTTTTATTTTTTATCACCATTTTATTTATTTCAATTTGCAACATTAAAAATAGCACATGTGCGCTTTACAAATCAATCAGGATTCATGATTATGTCAGTGGTGCATACATCGTGCATTCGAAATTGGATAAGAGTTTTTTTCAACTTCCTTTTTTGTCTGAGATTATTTGCTAATGTCATTATCCTATTACCTACACGCTACTCATCACATATGGACACAACCAAATTTGATGTGACAGGACATTATATAACAATATTTTTTTGCAACCTATCGTTTTCTTTTTGCGTGGGCTTTAGATGAATAATAATTTATTTCTCGACTGCAAAATCTTCAACGGATGTCGGAATATTTCTTCACTACAAGAAGTTATTTGTTAAATATAGACAAAATATGATGACATATTATGCAATACACGCAATATGACAAACATTTTTATAATAACACCAACATCCTATAATTTGCACTAGGCTTTAAATGTATACAATTAAATACTATCATTTAAATATTTAAAGTTATTTACTTTTATATCTTCTTCTTCCTCTTCCATATCCGCATATGGACACAACACGACGATCATACTTGCGTCTCGTAACTTCGCCAACCACATTCTAAAGATAGTATTTAGCGGCCGTCCAGGGCGCCGAAATCCGGTCGGCTTGAAGTGTAGTCAGGTTATGACTCTCTTGAGGCATCCGCAATATGTGACCAAGCTGTAAGTCATTAATGATGACTGCATGCTCCGTTTTATTATTACTCTTTGCAAACGAAGTCATACCATCGTATTACAAAATCCGTGCTGTTATCAAAGCTTAGTATACCGTTGCTTTATGCCTTTGTTGGGTATCATGTTTCGCAGCTGAAGAGCAGCACTGACAAAATGCATGCACTGAACATATGGTTTTTAACTTATCCAGCTTGGTCACAAACATTTCATATACAATTGAATGTTGCTTTTATTTAAATTGCATATATTTTAGGTTAAATTAATACACCACATTCATACGATGAAATAACAATTAGGTTGGCTACTGAAAATGTCTCAAAAGTAGCTATAAAAACATTACAAATATAACCAAGAATATTTTTTAATGACTTCGATACATAATTTGATTTAAAATGTTAGAAGAAATACTCTATTTTCAATAATGTTCTCGAAACTTTTGGAAATAAGCAGACACACGAGCAATTCAATCTCAGCTCCATTCTCGTTCAATTTACGAATTTGAAATTTATGTAAATATTATTCGTCGATGTCTGAAATGAAAACACCGACACCATGCTATCTTCCCATCAACAGATTAACGTTATACCAAGCAAAATCACATGAAAAAATCTCTTTCGGTTTAGCGTGGGAACCATCAAAATATATACTCTTTCAAGAAATGCAGGTATCTATCTAGTTGTGTGTGCGAAGGCTGAGCTCTGAATTAAGATTAAAATTAACACTTTTGTACAGCAAACTACATTCAAGGTTTTTCTCAAAAAATAAGCTTGCTTTATTTAAGTTGACTATTTTTAGACATATTGATTTATTGATGATTTCTTTAGCTTTACTTATTTTATAATTGAATTATTCTGTGGCTATTTAATCACATAAGCAAGCATACATAGTTGATATTTTTAACTGATCTACAGTTCACTCAGTATTAGAGTTGGCGAATTTAAATCCCGTAAATTAAAACGTAACACACGAATCAACCGTTCACGGATAAAATAATTTAGTGATAAAGTCTTCGTCTTCCCGGTAGCGAAGAGGTTAGCATGCGTGCCTAGCAATCCGGGGAATGCGGGATCAGTTCCCACATCTGTCAGATTAAAAAAATCTAAATGCAAGACTGAATTGAGGAAGTGTCTGAAAAACAATTCTCGTGAAAAATAATCTGCCAAGATGTCTTCACATTACGGTAGATCCATATTCTCCACTTTGGAAGTGAACATGGTACATATAAAATAGGATTTGGAAACCCCACTGCTGCCCTTTTTGGAGTGGATATATCTAGTTCAAAATAATAGTATCTATATTATTTATAAATGTTGGAGTTTTTTGAGCTTTCATTGGACCCAATATTTTTTATGTGTATTGGATTTTGCGACTATTAAATCTATGCACTTGTACAGACGCGTACCATACTCATACATACTCGTCTTCTGCTTTCAACATACCGGTTCACTATACATATATGTAACATATGAGCAACACATGGTTCCATGATTTTTTTTTTTGCATTCTTACTCCGTCAAATACATCGTGTGGATAGTATTCGATCGTCTTCTAAGATTTCGGAATCTCACTGGTCGGAAGAGAAAACGAGTATGATTTAGGCTTTTTGGAGATATCCCCAACACGTGAAATAGCTACATACAATGAGAATCGTTATTTTCATTTTATCGTAACCTGGTCCATTCTACACGAAATCAAACCACATCAGTATTTTATATTATAGCTATAAACGATTTCCATATAATATATATTTTAAATATTTTTAATGTGAGCATCTTCGGTGAAGAAAGCTACAAATATACCACATTAGCATATAATTTGGGTATTTGAAGAAGCGGTCCAGGATACAGCATTCATTGGTTTGGTTATTTCTTCACCACCCCTGTAATTATTATTTAAGACGCCGACAAAAAAAATGCACGAACCAGACAGTTGGGGGTAGCTAAACAATTTTTATTACCTTTTTTAAACTCAAAAGAATCCGTAAAGTTTTTATAAAAAATTTAAAACAGAAGTTGCGTCTCACAAAATCGGGGCAAAAATAAACAAGATATTAACAACCGGGTTACATTCATTAAAACAACTATTGGGGCTGGTCTATTCATCTTGATGTTAAAAGAAAAAAGTCTTTATATTGTATGTTAACTGTATTCATTCTGTCAGTGTTGCTCTGCGGTTGTGAAACGTGGCAACCAACAAAGGCCCAAAACAACTGTATTCTAAGGTTTAAGAACAGGTGCATGGGGTGGATTCTGGGAATACGGCAGCATGACTTTGTTCGAAATGAGAAGATGAGAGAACGGAACATCTAGCCACTTATCACTGACAGAGTGAAGCTGCGACACTGGACCTGGCTCGGCCACAGATTGCGGATGTCTCAAGAGAGTCTGCAACTGACCTGCCTATTCTTTAAGCCGAACGGTCGTCGGCGTCTCGGAAGGCCGCTAAATACTATCTATATAATGTATTCGGCGGAGTTACGGGATGCAGGTATGACCTGGGAGAACGGAAGAATACTGGCGGGCGACAGGGATTCTTGGAGGCGGCACGTGGTGTCCATATGCTCAACTTAGGGAGCGAATATGAAAGAAGAAGAATGTTGTGTGTATTATTTACGAGATTACGTAATAAACTATTCATTCAACCTCTACAGTTGACGGCTTGAATTGAAAAACTCGTGTAAAAATATGCTAAGCACGATACAATACTGATGTAAATAAGAATTGTGTGAATGAAAAATCCAATTTTTTAAATAGGTCGATAATTTATTAGATTATCATTTCAGGGTTAAGTTAGTTTAACTGATTCGATTGTGCCATCATAAAATGATTTTCGATTTATAATCAGTTTTACCGCACCATTGCCAATCTAGAAAAAACAACTTTGAGTATAAGAATTAGCTTTGAACAACTTAACCCTAATATTATATTAAGCGAAACTACAGGATTGAAGCCAGGGCAGGCACGGCAAAGTAGATTACGTCGGTATTACAAGTGGATTATGAACAGTTACGGAACATAAAAAAAAGATGACTAGTTTTACATATCAAGTAGATATACAGATAACACTGTAATAAAGTAATATGTACTTGGTAATATCGATGCCGTGTGAAGGCATAAAACAAAAAAGTTGCATGATAAAATGCGACAAGATGGCCGACCTACATTTTCGATGGCCGCCCAAATTCTGATTTGATTTCTTGATTGGCAGTCAGTAGAAAGTCTTATAGCGGGATTATAAAAGTTGATAGCTAATATGCATACAAACGCTTCGCATGCTAGAAAAAACAGTTACAGAAATCTAATTCACTGGAAAATTTGCATAACTATTCAGTTGCTACACAAAGCATGATGCCTCTCGATCATTTGTTTCGAGACTTGAGGGAGATTGGATCTCGACTAGTATTCTAACTCAACCAAAAAAATAAAGATTTATTATTATCCACTACCCAGGTGAAGCACATAACGGCTCCAAGAATCCCTATCGCCAGGATCACACCGTGCTGTCTAGATTGCGCACCGTACAAGGGCACCTGAATATAATAGACGCCTTTTTATAAGAACAGTGAAATAAATTAGCCAAAAGTTTCTAAGTGCAATTATACGTGCATAATTTACAAAAGTATACTATAACTGTATAACGAATGTATACAAGGGCTATGAATTATGCGAGTTATTAATCAGTGAAAATATGTAAACATATAGTTTAAAAAACTTTTTGTACAAAAGCGTTTCCTGCCCACGGCGCAGCACTGCCTGTCATATATCAGCATTATTGCGTTCTTGCCTCCTAAAGTAGCTACGCCTAATACATTATATTCAGATTATTTATTGCGTGTTTCGCGCACTTCGGAACTGAAGTTCGCTATAAATAATAGGCCTATGCAGTGAGGAGGAAAGGCTCATCTTAAACTACTGAGATCCATATGCTCCACTATCAGAACAGACAAGGTAAAAAAAGTTCTTATCTTCGATGAAAAATTAGTATGTATGTATGTACATTCAATAAAAAAACATCATATTCACAGATAAAGCAAAGACATATCATATACCCATCAATCGCATTTGTGACATTGATTTTCTCAGATCAATAAGAATCAAAAAACTGTAAATCAAAATTAACAATGAAATTTTCAATAGAACAGGCCTAGGTGCATGTCTAAAATATATGAAAATTGTATAAACAAAAGACTTAGTAGTCATTTCAAACTAACCTTACTTTTTAAATTATTATATTTGAGAATGTGGGATTGTTGTATTGAATTATGAAGATCAGTGTGCTAGTAAAAACTAAAATATACCGTTATACAGACCATACAATAGATGGTGGTTTAAATTCAGCGTATTTCGTTTGTTTTTAAAGATGGATTATTGTCATTACATCAACCAAAACGGTAATATCAATAACATGAAATTTAAAAAAAGGCAAGCGTCATAAAACGGCTTTTCGAGTAATAATAGAAAGTAAAAAGTTGTATGGAGTATAACTGAGATAATGATAGTATGCAGATTTAAATAAAATACGATTTCACAATGTCTTTCGTTAATCACGAGCGTGGTGATATTTAGTTTGGAGAAACAAAAATGCAGCTCGGTCAGTAACCTTGTCGAGAAATCAAAGATCGTTAAAATCAGGATTTCGTTGCAAGTGTTTGCAAGCCGATTGAAACTCTATGGTGGTGAAATTTAGAGATTTCGTTTTCAAACCAGTCGAACTAAACTGAAACACAACACTTAAACGTCATGTTTTTAACGTTTAGTTAAAATTACTTGGTACGACGAGGAGCGAAATGTCTAACTAACAAATTGATAGTTGTGAGACAATGGATTGTTTTGTGACTGAAATTTCAAATACATAAATCTCATTACAATAAAAGTTTAAAAAAATAATTATGGCGTTATTAAATAGTTGTCTCCCCGGTAACGTAGTTGGTAGCGTGCGCGCCTAGTGGTCCGGAAAATGCGGGTTTGATTCCCCGTCTGTCGGATTTTCAAAATCCAAAAATGCAGGACTGGATGCTCGTTGGGTTTGATTAATTGTCTCACAAACTATTCTCGTGAAAAATAATCTGTCAAGACGTCTTCAAATGGCAGAGATCCATTAACTCCTCTTTCGGAGTGGATATCTTCACACTGTGCAGATCCATATGCTCCACGTTGGGAGCGAACATGGTATATACAAAAAAAATGGTTTTTAAGTCTTCCAATATAATAATGCACAATCAGATGCAGAATTGACTAAGGACGTATATTAAAAAAAAAAAACTTAAAATATACTCAGTGATTATTTGCAATACCGGTTTCTTAGAGATTAATTATTAGTCATCGACTTAGCTCGTAGGTGGGGGGAATTCAAAATTATGTATTTTGACTTATCTAACTTATTTTTAGCAAAAATGTTGTGATTTTTTATTACATTTATATTAAATCTACTCCCTAGTAAGTAGTGTTGTGCAGAATTCGGGTATCGAATACTTGAAACCAGTAAGAGTACCTAATACTTAATTCAAAAATTATTCGATACTAATGAGTACTTTTAAAGAAGTAAACTTACCCGCGAGTACTCAAAAATATCGGTTCCACAAATTGCTAACCGTAAGTCGACGACTGACTATACTTGATTAAGTCATTGATTGATGCATACGTTATACTAATTTTTGACACGCTTAATCCTAAAACTAGAGCATTAGACGTTTGACATTTTTTTTTCGAGAATCGAGTTTCTGACAACTGTTTGACCAGCTGGATTTTTAGACCTATTTTTTTTCATTACTTTTTAATCTTTAGCAGCTATGGGGTTCAAAACTGTAATAATGGGTGGTTACAGCCAAGATAAGAGAACGGACGGACGGCATGTAATGTGCATACACTCCACTTATATAGCGGACATGAAATAGAAAGAAATTTCGATAACGGAGCGTACTGGCTTACCTCATAGTGGGACGAGAATGTATTTTCATTCACTTTCTTTAATGGTGAAACATAACCATAATTATTAAATATATTTTGATTAAATAATCCCATCAAAAAATAGAAGTACATACCTATAAGCTTATCTGTCAAATCACTTCTCGGATTGATGCGCGGCCACTGGAGGTATAATTTAATTCCTAATTCTTACAAAATTCCATTTTAATAATACATTTCCTACATTTTTACGCGAAGAGATAATCATCGATTTCTTCCATAACAAGTCATCAAGCATGTTGATACCGAATGTGTATGTATAATTAACATGCAACACATTGTTATTTCACAAGTGGAACGACTTCCTCGTTGTATTACTCAATAATATGAGTAATGCGATTATTTAAATTTAGACTGGGTGTGCATTCTTCGTATTTCGGTAAAATAATATCGAATTTAATTATATGTATAGTATTTATATGTATAGTTTTTAATCACTCATCATTCGCACGAGTGTCACGTTTATTTAGTGGAAAAGGAAGAACTTCGATTCGACAATTAGTCGGACCGGTCGGTCATTGTAATTTGATTTTGATGTAATTTGAGATATCAAAATATGTAACAAAAATATTACGTTTCTTCAAAGATATAGGAAAAAGATATACCAAAATAGAAATAGCTACCAGTCGATTGATTCTTTTGTATTCTTTGGAATGCAAAAAATTTACCTACCAGTAGTGATGCCAATCCGTAGGGAAATAGTGAATTTTAACGAAATTATCTCGGGTGTTGACATTTTTCATCTAAGTGAGAGTGAGTTTCGACAGATGTCGTTTTATAAATTTCTAAAACACAATAGTACCTGCACTTTACACGGTCAACACCCCCTCTCAAATACACTCATCATTCGCATGTATTTACTAACAAGATGTGCAACCGCCAAAGCGATTCTAATTAAAAGCTTATAAATAATAAGAAAGAAACTTTCACTTATTAGATCGCAAATACGCTATAGTATAAATATATCTAGTTCTTTAGTATCTAAAGATGTAACTGTTGATCCGACACTTCTTGTTTATTCACCTAAATACGAGCCACACAAGACAAATATTTATTTAAAATAAAAAAAAAATTCATTTTTACGACAATATACAATACGTTTGCCAGTTGTCTCCCCGGTAGCGTACCCGCCTAGCAATCCTGGGAATGGAGTTCGATTTCCACATCTGCCGGATTTTATAAAAACCGACAATGCAGGACAGGATGCCGATTAGATTGAGCAATTTTCTGACATGTCAAGACATGTATTCACAATGCACCCACATTGCATACACCACTTTTGGAGTGGACATCTTCACGCTGTATTGATCCGAATGATCCACTTTTGGACCGAATAGAGTAAGTAACCTTGCAAATTTGCATGAATTATGAACAGTAAATTAAAGTGAATTTATAGTTTATAGCAGACTCTAGCTCGGTATTATGAAGGAGCAGAAAAATTATAGAGATAATCAAGAATATATTATAAAACATTTGTCTGCTTAATTTTCAAATTAAACAACTTTAAGTTCGGTTGGGTGAGGTTAGGGTTCGAATATTTTAGTTTCGAATTGAATAGATTTTGATTGACATTTTTAATAACAGTGGACACAAATGGTTCGATTTAATATGTAATATAAATCAAGTTTCTTCTAAAACAAATAAATTACTAAAAAATATTCTACTAAATCTAAAGATGCCTATCAAAATACTTGCGTAATACGAACTGCCTACAAAGATTAGCAGACCGATTCAATATCAATCGAGTCGTTCCTCGTCCTAAAATAAAAACTGTTAGAGCAACGATACGGTTCACTGACTAGGTTTATTTTGACAAATTGCGTCCAAGAAAAGTGTTTTTAATTTGTCCGTCAACAAACTTATTGGCGATTATTATCGTCTGTTTAGTTGTCACGTTTTTTTTAAGAACTGTCTACCAAAAATGCATTAAATAGACGATTTTATTTTTAGCTCTAATAATTATTATGTGGAACACTCAGTTTCATGGCTAATTTCATGTAGGATGCGCACTGATAAGTTGAATTGTTCCCATTTCCCGCATGCAATCAATCTATCTAAATCTATCACAGAAACGAATATATAGTTCAAAAAACATTTACTGATACTGCCCATTGATAGAGCATAACTGAAGTTAATTTTAAACACAAAATTATCTGATTTTTGTAAGCATTCATATTTGGAGAAAAATATCTTCACACTTACTATAGATGAATTTATCTCTCTCTCTCTCTTTACCACATCGGCTCCCTATGCGGAGCATATGGCCATCACATGATGCCTCCAGAATTTTCTGTCACCCACCAACAGCCTCCTATCCTCTCAGGTCATAACAGTACTCTTCAGTTCCGCTCAGTACATCCTATGGATAGTCGGAAGAAGAGACAAGCAGGAACTAGACTCTTTGGAGACATCCGCAGTACATGGCCCAGCCAGTTCCAGCGCCACTGCATGATTTTTAGTGTGACAGGGGGTCG
>JAGVSQ010002184.1:0-25695 GCA_022683975.1 Rhyacophila evoluta | reverse complement strand
CCCCAAGTTCGAAACAAAAAGGGACCCGGGCAACGCCGGGTACTGATCAGCTAGTCAATTATAAAATAACCTGTTATAGATACGTTTACTAATAAATTATTGGATATAACAGTGGACTATTGGGGAACATTGGCTGATCATTCAATAATGGTAGTTTCAATAGCTGTACTCGATTGATCTCCAAAATTTCTTCATAGAACAGTTTGTGTTCCCATGTATTAATATGTAATAACTTAATTCCAGTATGTACATCAAACCCATGATTCTCTGCAAGCAAATGATTTGCAAACATTATAGTATAGGTAGATTTTTATATCTATGTCCAAAATAAAAAAAAAAATAATATTACGTATATTCAAGTGGTTAAGACACTATGTCAGAGTTGAATGCCAAGAGAGCTCTGAAATAATCCACGTCGTCTTGTGACAGAGGTGAAGTCGCCTTCGGCCGGGAGACGAGGCAAGCGTTCCCCGCCCACGGGCTTGAGCCTTTGTGAGATCCCCAGCCCACGCATTGCCCATCATTTCGCACAAACTTACACAACAAGAGTAAAAGAACAGAAATAAACCTCTCGGTGAAAACTTGCAATCGATCCGAGAACAACCGGAAGTATTGAAACTTTTTGACAGTGTGCTATTATTTCATCATGCGGATCGTCTAGTCTCCATCCGAAAAGTTTTTAAAGATTTTGCGCAGACGGCCTAACTAAAGCGTGAAAAATATTCAATGTAACAAGCAGTGGCGGCTCACGTATAGGCACTGTGGAACTGCAGCACCCCCTATTTCCACTTGGTATTATCGATAGCATTTGATAAAACAAATCATTTTTTTTTAATTCTTTCTTTATACGTGTACAGCGCATTAGGCTTAATGTAAATAGCCATTCCCCAGTTTATGAAAAAAATACAAAAATCTTTGTATGGAACTGTGCGCTTCACAGTTCCAGCAGCGTCGTGTTTAAGTGTTGTGCGCATCCGCACATACAAAACTGCACGAGAGACTGCGAGGAAGAAATAGTACTGTCGCTACCGCAGTGCCGACTGCAGCGTGCTGGTGGAAAGTAGTTTTTTTTATTCCGCGTGTGTTGTGCTTAAAAAACGTGTACGATATTTTTTAATGTGATAAAGTGTAGAATAAGATTATTATCATGAATGCTATTCTATTTGATTATTTTAGGATTTGGTTAAGTTTCTAAATATTTTTTTGTTTTATACATGTTTTTTGCCTTTCACACAATTTTAAAAGAAAGGCTAAAAAAAAATTGAAGCAGCACCCCCACTAATTTTAGCTATGAGTTGCCACTGGTAACAACCATTATTCTTTAATTTGATGTTACGCACAAAAGATATATACGTAACAAATTATATGTTCCAAAGTCGATAATGCAATTAATAACACGTACATTCCTGATAATCTGTAGGAAAGTAATCCACAATTTTAACAATCGCTGTTTTTATCGATCGTAGGCGAGTGAATGCATTTTATCACATAATATATGGAAAAACGATAATGTTTCGAGTACTGTTATCTACGCACTTGTAAAAAAGTAGACAGCACTTTAGTTCCATAAACTTTGTTTTCATTGAAGTGGATAAAGATAAGCGCATATTCATCCATTAGTAATATTTAGCACGAAGAATATATGGAATGTGTAATAATAATGTTAAGGGCCCAACACGCGTTCAAGTTTGCATGCACAATCATTTGTGTGTGACCATTTTTCCCCTGAAAACAGAACGTTTACTAATTTTAGGTATCCCTACGTGTATTTGATATTAACTATAAGACCGCCCATCTACCAATATAAAATTATATAGGAAATAAACCATTCATTGGTATGGGTGCTTCAGTTATTATTATTGCTTAATATTTACATGCTCCATTTGACCAACAAAATGCACTGTGGGTTTAAGTCATTTTTTAAATTAAATACTAAATTAAAATAGTGGTACGTAAAATTTCATTATTTAAAAATTGTTGGTAATAAAATATTAAGTGATATGAAAATATTAGTAAACTTATTCAATCAATAATTAGTAATTCTAACTAGTGTTTGAGAGACTTAAGTCTGAACTGAATCCAGTCTTTTTTATAAGCTTTTAATCTTTTTGCTTCACCAATTCTTGTGAAGTTCTACATACTTGTTTCGAATAAAGTTTATATACAGTTCATACTTAATAAAAAAAAACGATTAAATATTCACTATAATAGTAAAGCAGATTGTATTTTACAACACTTGATATATAACAATAAATATATCTTTAAAAACATATTGTTTTCAAATGAGTTGTCCGAAGTATAAGGCCGGGGCTACAATGTCAGAGCGTCGGCAGCAGAGATGCAAAATAGCTATACATAGGTAAGTGAGCGAATGAGCAAGTTCGCCAGCGCGACAACACGTTGCCTTGCTCCTCATCTATTTATAGCTACTATGCATATCTGGTGCCAACGCATTACTGCCGATGCAGTTATCGTAGCTCCGGTCTAACGCTGACGTTTATAAGAGAAGATGTGCATAAATATACTAAATTAATAACATTAAAATTGCAGGTTATCAACACATATGAGAATAAGACTTATTTAAGATATTATATTTTTAAGCAACATTACGCTAATAATACTGCGACATTAGTTTTAAATCTAGACTATTAACAATGTGATTTTACGATGTAACTCGAAATAACGGCTTGTTATTTATCTCTGTGAAAACGATATCTGTTGATTTCACTTTTCCGATACAATTAAAAGTCTCGTTTGTTTTTACAGCGTATATAAATAATAAAAAAACATATTTTTATTCTATCATGGTTATTTGTCGAGCAGACCATAACAAGACACGTGTTTAGTAAAAAAAATGGAGCACAATAACACCCGACATGCTCTTAGTCCATCATTATTCTGTGTCAGGGAAATTCGCAACCATTATTTAATCTAAGTTGTTTGTTTGCATGCAGAAAATTGGTCATGTCCACAGACAGCTAGTCGAAATAATTGCACACATGCTTTTAAGTTTCTACGAATATAATTAATCGAGTTGACAAAATAATACATTTCGAAGATTCAGCTCGTGTGTGAGAAGACAAATTGACTTTTAAAGACGCTTCCTGGCTTCGAGGTTCTTGGCAGCTTAGAAATCGTCATGCTAAAAGCTGTCCCAACTTCTGCGCGTCGGTGACTTTCATGAAACAGGATAATAACAGTGTTCAGGCTTCGTTGCCCTCAAACAAAAGGCAGACGGCAATTTTCAAAACACAATACTAGAAAATAATAATGAACGGTAGCTTAAATTACCTATCGTATCGTAACTGAACAGATATATATTATTTACCAGAAAAGATTGCGTATACTCGAATGAAAATCGTGCTCTTCCGTGAATCACGAATTTTCAAACATTAATTCAATACTCTATTCAGTTTTTTAATACAATTGAAACAGTGCTCTATCATTGTTACATAAATATTATAAACACTCATGCTACAATAACTATCACAAATAAGTTTTTATTTGTATGTTCTACACCTTTATTTGATATCAAGCCCTGACAGATCGAGCAAATTTCATTGAAATATATTTCTACTCGTCACATTTTTTACACCGTGTTCGCTCCCAAAGTGGAACATATATATCTATCTACACAATGTGAAGAATTCCAATCTGAAAGTGGATAATATGGATCTCCGCAATCTGAAGACGCTTTGACGGTTTATTCTTCACGAGAATTAATAATCAAAGTGGTAGAAAAACATCACAAAAAACTATCAACATTTATTATCATATTATACTTATGAACACTAACTAGTACATGGTAGAAATAAAAATTCGGAGATGTAATGAGACAAAATACTTTTATATACTATGTTTGCTCCCAAAGTGGAGCATATGGATCTACACAGTGTGAAGATACCCACTACGAAGCGGATTATATGGATCTCCGTAATTTAAAGACACCTTGACAGATTATTTTTCAGGAGAATTGTTTGTCAAACAATTGCTCAGCCTGTATTCAGTCCTGCATTTTTAGATGTTTTAAATTCGACAGATGTTGAATCGAATCGAATTCCTGGGATTGCTAGGCGCGTACGCTAACAACGTCGCTGACCCAGGAGAGTTGTTACACTATTAAAATAATTTCTTCAGAAACCTTCTTCCATCGTCTCCATATATAGTATATATCGATATTTCAAAACGCCGGAATCCGAATACGAGGACTGGCCAGGCTGAGATTCCAGCTCGCTCTTGTGGTGATAAGTGACTTCATGATTCGTTTTAATGTTTCTTTATTTTAAACTCACTCCACCGGGATTTTTACATTTACCGACAACAACTATATGTTTTAGACATCCCACATGAAATTGAAAGTTGCTTCACCAATTTCCATTCAAATAACTAGAATATTATCAGAACTCTTTGATACAACATAATATTGCAATCTATAAATCTATTACATGCATACCTTTATTAAATTCACGTTGATATACTGTTAAGAATGTGCATTTTTATTAAGTTTTCCAAGTCGACTGTTGAAAGAAAAAAGGACTTTACCCTGAATTTTTTGAAAATAGCTTTTATTCGATAATCAAAATGTATGCAACTTAATACATTTTCTATAAAAAGCATGTAAACTTAAAATGTCGAAATAGTGTCTAAATTTAGCTTTTAAGTTTGAAAAAAAAGGATGCCTTTCGAAATTTGCTACCAGAAAAAAAGGATTTCTATCTAACCAATTTCAATGTGTGTTCTTAAATAACTTATCAAATTAGTATCATATTAAGTAATTAAAACACCACGTTTAGTTTTCATGCACTTTAAGTCTGTGTCTATGTAATGTTTTGAATTTGGCCCAACATCATCAAATAAACGTTTTTTATGCCTCCTGTAAAATTTGTTCCACGTGGGTTACGTCCTTTTCCCTTTCCACAGTCGATATAATAGTATATCAATAGTATACAGATGCCAATGAAATCATTTTAAAATCTATAAAACTGAAAAATTCCGAGAAAAAAATGAATTTGTTTAAATTAAAAAATCTAACATCGAACCGAAAACAACAAACAATCGCTATTGTCACATCAATACATTTACTTATATCGACAAAAGAAATTGAAAATTTAATAGTTTTCCAGGCACGCAAGACACGAAAGAAATTAAATTAAGCAATACTCAGTTGATAAAAATGTCGGTATTTTACGATAAAGAAAGTTTTTAATTAATCCGGCGATCAAACGGATTTGACTCATGCAATTATACACCGATTAAAAATACAACTAATTGAATTCCGCGGTACAAATACTGAACGGTTTCATAATTGATCTGTGTATTTTTCGTAATGCCGAGTTAAACGATTATAATAGTAGACGGTGATGTATCGGTAGATAAAAATTTTATCAGACTGAAATTGAACGGTCTGCCAAAACTGAAAACTTCGAGAAGCTACGTCCGTTAATCTAAATTTGTTCGTTAATTGGGAAATCGATGGTCGTGAGGTGTATCATTAGCTAATGGGGGTTTGTGTCCAGATAATTAATAACAAACCTTACACAATTGAACAGATACTGTCCTTAGTTACATATTGAGATTGTGATTGAGAATTCTCGAGAAATTTCAAATATTGCTGATATTTGTTTCTCGAGAAATTGCATAAGAGAATTTCGAGAATTTAAAAATCTTATTTGTGACATTGGAAATTAAGCGTTCTAAATTTGATTAGATAAGAGGACATTCTGAAGATATTTCGGAATTCAGAAGTAGACAAACTAATAACATTCGATTTTTGAATGCCTAAAGCTTATTAGAATAGCAGTGAAAGCTCTAAACTAACAAGATGCTAATCTGTTAACCTCAGATAGTATATTTAGGATTTTAATTAATGCTCTCAAAGCTGATAATACAGAATTCAGTAAAACACTAAATGTGACGTTAATAGCATAGTTAATTTTTTTGCACATCTCAAATTCTTTTCAGTTGGACGAACCTCATAATTTCTTTTCTTTGCCTTCAAAAGCGGATAAATCATTTTTTTTCTAAAATATACATTGTGATTCGTGGTATACCATATTATTTTTGCTGTAGTTTTTCACGTGTATTATTTGTGAACAATCTATGAAAAATAAAAAATGTCGTATTAGATCAGTATATAATTTAAAATGATCAAAAAAATGAATGTGTGATATTCCTACTAAATTTTGAAAATTCTCGAGATTTCTCGAAAATATTAAATAAATAACATTCTCTAATTCTCGAGATTTAAAAAGTTGCAACAAAAGAGATTTCTCAATCTCGAGAATTTAAAAAAGTCAAATTCACAATCAGTAGTTACATACCCATCTGCCATACTAAACCAATCTACAATATTACATTCTAAGATTATCGTATCAGCAGGTGCTCTCTGTGAAGTGTTATGATAATATGTCATAGATGATAATGCTTATAAGAATAACACATCCCACTTTGTAATAACTTGCTCGAATATTGTTTTAATAATTTGTAAGTGTCAATGTGACCCCATAATAATTTTCTGAAATTGATTCGAATTGACAAATGAAAATAAGTATTTTCATTGAATTGCCGCCCTGTTACATGTAGAAGGCCTCGATGCAATGGTTCTCAAGAAGTAGGAGAAAGGACAAGACCATTTTGGAAGCAGTTGAATAGTTGATTGTTTGTATATTTGTTTGTATTAACAAAGCATGAAAGAGCTGAGAAGTTGAAGAAATAAAAAGAGATGCGTGAGGCCTTCATCATGGCAGATTAAAATCTTAAAACGATTGATGATGACAGTCACACAACGCTTGTGTCATGTAGTTGTGCAACGACTGTAAATAGGGTCGCTTGTATCGGAAAGATAAAACGTAACGCGTGATGTACGATTTTCATCATATTGTGAAATATTTGAATATTATTACTAAGCGAAATTACTATCGACACTAAATGTGTACTTTATTTTTAACGGAAAAATATCCATATTCAACCAGAAGTGCAGCAATATAATGAAGCACTTTGGCTATTAATAAAATATAAAATTGGTATCAATCTGCAATGTTAAGCGTTTTTCCTATTGTTAGGCCGCGGAGAGGATAGCAAAGCGACCGTGACAGATCTGTAAAATAGGTAAGTGAGCAAGCTCGGCAGCTCATCAATCACAACACCTCGCTATTTTACTCACTCACATGTTTATGGCTATTTTGCATCTCCGTTTAGGTGGTTTTGTCGCCGTCGCTCTGTCGCCGAGACATCTGTCGTGCCCGCGGCCTAAGCTCTTCGTATGATTTATGATTGACAAATGTTTGGTCCTCTTTTGTTAAATGAGTTAAATTATGTGTTACACAAATTAACATAATACGCATTTTTTGTTGAATGGTGTAATAGCTGATACTGTTTTGCGATAGAATCTTGCCTAGCAAAGTCGTTATGCCAAGACTAACTATTTTCATTAATTTGTATTTGACTAGACTAGTTAAAAAACAAAAGTATTTATTTTCGACTTATGTTATTAAATGACTGTATAACGCATTAATACGTAGATATCAAACCAACAAAAACAAAACAATGTAATTTTTTAAATTACAAAAAATAGACAATAAACGTTATTTTATTACCCATTGTTGTTTAGACCAGAGACAACAAAGGTCATCCAATACGATTAATTTAATTTCACAACGATAAAGTCGCTCTGAATACAGCAATCATATCGCAAAATAGCCATTGAGTAAAAATTCTCTTGTGTACGGGTGCATTCAAATCGCACTGTGACGCAAGCCGTAACTAAAACTAATTGCCTCATTAGCTAGGAGCTAACTTGTATCCAAACAATATGATTCCATAACCTTTATAAATTAAAAAAAAAATACAATGTTATTGTGTAATTTGCTAATTAAATTGAAAATATTAATTGATAATTTAGAGGCGGGTGAAAGAGCAATAACAACCTTAACACACATAAAACAATAAGTTCTACAAACTAATAATACATCTAACATTAAATACTTAATGAATAAGAGCCTTAGAGATAATGAGTTAATAATTTTCGAATAAATAACTGTCATTTGTAAGTTAATTCAAAATACCTTAAACCACTTTGGATGAAAGCCTATCCTAAGTGTGTTCTATCTTCTCGGTAATTAGCATTTCTGCCTGAACATAATCGGCTAGGTCGGTCGTTAATGCTTTCTACACATAGAGCGACTCGATGACGGCGACGGCAGGTGACCAATCATAGCGAGGCAAAACCAGCCACCTCGACGGCTGTCTCGCTGTTATTGGTCACTTGCTGTCGTTGTCGTCGAATCGCTTTGTGTAGGCAAGCATAATAGGGCGGTCTAGTGATTGTTTCGTATATTTTCGATACCGCCAACTGACAATTCATATCCAAATATCCCTGATTTCATTAGCGAGGAAAATAAAATTGTATACAAATAATCATTTCTGGTCGAATAAGAAACATAATTACAGTCGAATTTCGTTATAACGAAACTCGTGAGACCACCTCTTTCGTTTCGCTGTAAAATAATGTAATATAGGTAGTCTCCGGGTAGCGTAGATGTCAGCATGTCCACCTAGTAATCCGGGAACGCGGGTTAGATTCCCACATCTGTCGTATTTAAAAAAAATCGAAAAATGCAGACTGCATGCCCGTTGGGTTGATCAATTGTCTTCACATTGCGTAGATTCATATACTCCACTTTTCGGGGGAACATGGAATAAAAAAATATATAAGGATGTCCTTTTTCCAGTCTAACGTTATTATACTGAAAAATTCGCTATAAGCCATAGCTGGATTTGACTGTATATTATATATATATTCGTCGTATGGATTTGTCTATGGAGATTTTTTTGAGAATTGTTTGCTAACCGTTCGCTCAAAACATTATATTTATACGTTGGGGGAAATATACACGAAACTAAGCATATGATTACGGAACGTGTACCTGTTATCCACGATTGAGAATCAACAAACCCGCACGCGTGAGTCACGGTGTGTGAGAAAATATCATGATGATTAAGATTTTTTCCCCTTTAGTAATATTGTAGATAACTTACTTTAAATCTCGATATGTGGATTACAATGTCGAATACATACTATTCTCTAAAATGTTCTTGGTGCGAATACTGGCAGATGCTATTTGGTCAGATGTAAAAATCGTGACGAGTTTAGTAATCACGAATCTATTACACTGTGGAAAATGGACAGATAAAATTACTTCAGTGTCAACAATGGAGAATCCCACTTCAAAATTGGTGAACGCTGATTTAAATCGTCAACATCATACTTTTTGGGCACGAGCGACGGTTAATGAGAGTTTTAAGCCAATTGAATGTCAATACTTTCTTGTTTACTGTATGAGCAGTCAGCTCAAGGTATCAGCAACAATGGCTAAAAATCTTCCAAAAGAAAAAGTTAACATAATAAAAAAATGAAATATTGTTTCAATCCGACTTGAAAAAATAAAGGTTCATATATATATATAAAGAGTCCCCTTTTACGACACGTAAAAATGCTTAGTTGCGAAAACAGCAGTACAAATTCACGTGAAGTTTATTTTTATAATTGAAATTTCTGTACGATATGTGTTCAGATAGTAAACTCATTTATTATTTTTATCGTGTAATATTATTTATAATTATACTTAAAAGGGGCGCCGAAATTGTCTAGGGCGCCATCAAACATAGGGTCGGCCCTGTGTATAAGTAAACGCAGAAATAATCATTCAGGTGATGTAAATATAATAGTGACCTAAGGGATACTTGCTAAATTATATAATTAATTAAAAAATATAATCGTTTGTAATGTGATTGGTATGGTTAAATATTAATTACTTTATAATCTATGTAAATTTAATAATACGCTGTGCATGCTTGGCGACCACTGGCGACCCTGTGGTCTGCACTCGGATCCGCTTTCGGAGCAAATGCATTGGAAGGATATAAGATAGAATGGTGAAACATTGGTATGCTGCAGTATGTGCGGTTAGTGGACCACTTTTTATGTGTGAATGATAAAATGCTACAAATTTGTTTCTTCGTTGCGAATCTAAAATGTCAATCTGGTATAGTTTACAGGCAGCACTAAAGGTTATCTACGTTTATAAACAAACAAAAACACACATTCGAGTTGGGCATAATGACAGTGTATTAATTCTCGTATGGACAATAGGAGTTGTGTACGAGCAATACCATATTACGTTTGAATGCATACACTTTAGTCACTTTAATTTATTATTAAACTGACAATATTTAAACACTGTCACTAACAGGTGAAATCAAAAATATCAACAAATTCTTTCAGCTTGTAGAATTATTTTTTGTAAGGTGCACAAACAAAATTACAAAAAAACACATAAACATGGGGAAATTATTTGCAAGAATACTAATGAATAAACAACAAAAGATGACTCACAATATCGACTGGAAAACCACTCGGAAAGGTGAAACAATTTGCACGAAATAAAACAAAATATAACAACACTCGATGTTCTACTTTAAAGAACGAACCTTCGATTTAAAATACAAGATCAATTCACTAAATTTACTAATATGGATTGAATTGAAAATTGTTCATACTTATTTGATAATCACTTGTTAAAAATTATAAGCCAAATAGACTTCTTAATCACATAGAAATGTCAATATAAATTCATTTATACGTCCATTTGAAAATAGCTGCCACAACCGAACGCGCAAAACTCTCTCGCTTAACTGACAGTTCTAACAACAAAAGGCAATTTGTATCAACCATCTTGACACAAGTGCCATGGCCGCTTATAAAAGTTTCAAATATTTTCGCTAGATGTACAATTTGTTTTTTATCAAATAGTTTTAGATTGTGATCGCTAGATGTCCAGAATTTCCCATACAAATATAGTAACTCGGAAGTGAACTTTTTTTTAGAAAAAATACAAATTAAAAACATTTTGATTGCACGTTATCGAGCTAAATTTATTACAGGACCAATACTTTACTATCCACGAATTCAAGTTGTTAAAATGTTTTATTTGAATCATCGTTCGTAGATAAATGAATGAGGTTTTTCAAATGTATTTTCTAAGTCGTTCCATAAATAATAATCCCCTCATTTGAGGCTATATTTATATTTCATCAGTGATACATTATACAGTTACACACACTTACCTAGATTACTTTGGAGATTTTTTCGGAGCAAATGCGCCATTCCGTAAATTGCTTCCAATAAGAATAATATTGTATATTCCTGTCGATAAACCAATTCTTCCACTTATTCACAATTTCCGATGTTTTATAGAAGCAAAAGTTAATATTATTGTATAATGCATGTCTCTCAATTTACGTAAAATGTATATATTATCAGCTCAAACCTACGTCATTGTAGAGTAGTCTAACATTAATAGTCTTATTTAGCTACATTTTTTAAATTAAAATATAGCTTGACAAATCGCAAACATTTTGCTTAAAATATATATTTGTTAGTTTATATTGTATAACTGACTAGAAATGCGAACGTTGGTCTCATGTAAGGATGATAGTTTCTTTATAAAATTTAATTGAAGAGTATCATTGTAAAATACATAGTGCCTAGATGGAAAGTATAAAATTTACAACATCGACGTTATATTGTGTTCATGAAATTTAAAATGTCAGACGCCTAGCCATGTTAATTCCAATGTTGAATAATTAATAAGATCGATGAAATAATTATATTCTTTTATTTGAGCTACAGTATATATTTATACAACTGTGGATAGGAAAAAGGACGTCACCCTCAGTTTTTTCAGAATATTTTTTTTAGATAATCTTAATAAACGTTCTTTCAAAAGGGTGTAAGCTATAAATGACTGATCAGTATCTTAATTTATCTTTAAACTTTGAAAAAAGGTTAGTCTGTGAAAATTGCGACCAGGAAAAATGCCTTCCACCACATCAATTTCACTGGTTTTTCTTAAACGACTTATCAACTTAAAATCAGATTAGATAAACAATACAACCATTTTGAGGTTGTGCTTATTTAATATTTTGACTTTGGCCCAAAATTATTATGCAGGCTTTTTTGTGTATTCTGTAAAATTTGTTCTGTGTGGGTAACGTCCCTTTTCCTTTCCACAGTCGATATCTCCAGGTCAACATAGTTGAAAATATTATAGACAAAGTAGATTTGGCATTACGTCGCTTTAGAATTGGTTCATCTTCTGAACATTTGACGGTTGGTCTATTCGACAAACCAATCCTCAAGCGATGACTAGTTAGGGAGAAAAATAATAATACAAAATTTGGAATTGATGGAAGCACTTTTATGAAACCAACATTTCGGACACTGCCTGTAAAATAACTGTCCGCATACTTCATAGAAAAGCCGTTCAATTATTGCTTTAATATTTACGAAACATGTGATAGTCTTAAGTGCGTGAATGTATCATACATAATGTTATACTTATAACGATGCTAATCGATACGTTTGTTCCAAGTATGCACTTATATTAGCGTTCGCGCTTACTGTGCAACCATAATAATATGTCTCCATAATAATATGTGACTGGCCTACCATAATACATAATTTATTGGTAAAGACACAACTAATTTGAAATCAGGAATTTGTTGGAATTGTATCATTATTATTTACATTTTCAATTAGCTTCATTATTGTAACTCATGATAACGCTTAAAAAACAACTGGCGATACATTTTTAGGAGCTGCAACAGCAAAATGTACTTATCGTATTATAAATTTCTCGTCATTACCAGAAAGTCTTCAAAATAAACTGACATCTAATATTTAATCTGTTTTTCTCCATTATTATATTTTTTTATTATACCATATGTTCCGCTCCCAAAAAGTGGCTCATATGGATCTAGATTCTAAACATTGTGAAGGTATCCCCCACTCCGAAAGTGCAGTATATAGATTTCCGCAATGTGACGACGCCTTGACAGATTATTTTTCACGAGAATTATTTGTCAAATAATTGCTAAGCCTGTATTAAGTCCTACATTTTTAGATTTTAAAATCCGACAGATGGGGAATCGAACTCGCGTTTCCCGGATTGTTAGGCGCGCACGCTACCAAATACGCTACCGGGAAGATATGGAGAGTCTTCAAAATAACTAATATTTCATCGTCAATCTGCTTTTCCCCATTATTATTGTAATTATTATTTAAATTTTGTAATATTACCATCGTAATAGACAGATGAACTGTCGCAAAGACATTTTAAATGGTTTAAAATATAATAAATATGATATTAAAATGAGTTCTGAATTAAAGAAATATGATAGTAACAGGTATATCTATTTATTTTAACTTTTAAATAGTTTCCGTTTTTATCACATGTGAGTAATCGGAGCCACTGTCAATACCTTTGACATTTCAATAATAACGTTTAACAAAAAAATTATGATGGTAAAAGAAGAAGTTGAAAAGGTTGAAATTCTTTGATTACGTAGTTATACAAATATGTAACTAGCCAAAGCTATACGTACATTTGTATATATATATACCTGTGCAGATATCACAAGGTAGTTTTCTAAATTGGCCAATCAACAAAATCGACATCAATCACCTTTTTAAAGTAGACATTTTTCTATTGATGGCTGTTATAACCCAGCACGGTTTCCATGGCGACTCGTTATAACAGACAGCTAATAATCCACGGTTTGTATCCAGGGGCGATTTCGATCTGCGGCTTGAACCTTCCATTGTGATTGCATAATTTGATGCCGCCATTTTGAATCTAAATCAGGAAATATCTGAGTCATTATTGCAACAATCGCATTGAAAATTCCAACTCACCCCATTTGCTGACTTTGCCTCGACCACGAACAGCTGTGAGTAAATTATTTTCCCTTGATTATGCCTACACGATTAAATTGCCTCGTAAGCTACACGGCTTTAATGGGGCAAGCTTTTGTGAATCGATCTTTTGATAAGCTCAAATTTACTTTGTGCTGTCATTCGTTTAAATTAATCACCTTTTCAATCCCTTAGATAAGAATTTTCAATTGAATTATAATCATATTTAAATTAACTGACCACATTTCTCAATTTGTATGAAATAAAAATGTATTTTATTGACCTTATTTTAAAATACTCAATCAGAAAACGATGATCTAAATTGACATCTATTTGTTAAATTGGTAGATATTGTTTTAATATAACAATTCTACTTACTTACCGAGTACACATTCGTCTATTCATTATAACATAACTTCATACTGTTTTTTTCGATCAATACTTAGTACATCTGTATTTTCAAAACAATATACTTTTTATACACAATAGGCTTATAATATAGGCTTTTGGTATTAATTTCAATTGTAATTATGATATATGAGAATTTGTGCAATATTACTGAGGGAATTCAAATGTGCCAGAAATGACGAACAGTATCTAATTGGGATTTTAAAGAATGATTTTTTCTGAACCATGCTGAAATACCTAGTATTCATTAAAAGAGATAAGCATACTAAGAGAAAAAAAAACAAATAAACATCAGTTATTATTAGAAGTTTGAATTTTAAATACCAGATATTTTTTTAGATTTTGTTGGCCGAGACAATGAAAAGGTATTAGTGCTTTGGATATGAGTACATACATTTACAAAATATGAATGATACATTGGTTGATGTGCGCACATACTTAACTTTAAAATTAATATAATTACATGAAAATGTAACTCACAATAGTTAAATAATTTCATGATACATGACATATAACATTATTATATCATACAATTTTATAGCAGTAAAAATATTTACTTAATAAAGTTATAACTTTAAAATATGATTTTGCAACACAATGTTTGTTTGAAAATTGTTATCAGTTAGTTAGTGAACATGCAAGCATTCGAAAAGTTATATCCTCATTATTTTATTTCCATAGTGCTTTCAGTCCAGATTTCATACCAAACTCAGCACGTATAGTTAGTAAAAATGCAGGAGTTTTTAGTTACACGAATTTTTTTCAAATATAAATTTCTATTATAATTAGAATTTTCACATTTAATTCATTGATGGGCGTGTAGTCAAATGTCGGCCATTGTTTGGAATTGTATTTCTCCTCCACTTTGGATGATCAGTAGATTCACAGCATCCCTACAATACCAGTAGATGACCACACTCGTCAAATAATCATCCTTGATTTCTGCAATGAGTCCAACTTACCGTCACTTTGGTGTTTTGGTATTCTTCATTATATTAACTACCCTAATCTGCCAAACGGTCCATTAGTTTTAATGTATTATTTATAGTGTGTACTTTACAAGAGTATTCATAGTTTGTGTGGATATTTTAAGATAAGTTGTATTTGTATTACAAGAATGGAGGCATTGTTATAATAGTTTATTATAATTTTAGACATTTTGAAAAAAATGTGGAAAACAGAAAAAGTCCTTGTAAAAAATAATCGAAACAAAAAAATCTGTATTTATGAATGAATCAGGTAATACGTCTATTAAATACCGACTGTGGAAAAGAAAAAGGACGTAATCTACATAGAACAAATTTTACAGGACATTTTTTTATGATTACGTGCCAAAGTCAAAACATTAGATAGACACAATCTTGAAGTGCATGATGAGTAAAACTGGTGTTTTACTTCCTCAATATGATGTTTATTTAATAAGTTATTTAAGAAAAAGTAGGAAAATTGATTAGGTGGAAGCTCTTTTTTCGCAAACCTGATGGACCATTTTTTTCTTCAAATCTAAGTACTAAATTTAGACATTAATTCGCCATTTTCAGCTTACGTCTTTTTGATAGAACAAGTATTAATTTGTATACATTGTGACTATCGAGTATTATCCTTTTTGTAAAATGGAGGGTTTCGTCCTTTTTTCTTTCCATAGTCGACATTATATAATGATATTCTCACTTCTATCTAGCATATTCTATAATAAATATTACTACATTAAAATATCTAGCATGATAACATGAATAGTCAACTTAGAAAAAGCATTCTAGAGGCTTGATTGGTAGTCATTTTCTGTGTTTTTTGCAGCTTTACAACGTATATGATAGTGAATATACCTAACTTAACTAACATCGCATTTCCAGTAATTTTTACAATAATTTTCAACGTATCTCGTTCACCAATACGAAAACTTTTAAAGTTAATAAAACATCTGTATCGAAAAATGAATAGTTTCCACTGAAAATTCTACACGATAGAGTTTTTTTTTTACAATAAAATGTTAAATTAGAAAATAATTGTTTTATATTCTTCAGCATGTGATTTCCGCATTACGGCAACGTTTTAAGGTTGTTTGTACACGTAGCGAGCACAATAGCTAAATTAACATGGCCAATCCAAACTTATGTAGGATAATTACTTTTTGTTTTTATACCCCCCAAAGCTTTGCAACATTTTTCTTGTTTCATAGCGGAACTTTTTTCTCGGAGTAATATATACGACGTCCTTAAAGAGCTTTCTGGGCGGTAACTTTTAAAGGCGTCAGACTAACTTTATTTTGTTTTTCGTTTTATCACATGTAAGAAGTTTCCAAGGAGACTTAGAAAAGCAGAAGCACATTTAAGTATAAAATAGCTTAACTCATATCAGAAAACTGAAAATGTTTTTTTTTTTAAATTATTTTAATGCTGTAAATCTAATGTAAAAGTTAGCAGTTTTATTTGTCGGTAGTATAAAGTATGTTATTTTTTCGGTGTTGCCTATATACAAATATCCACGTTGAATAATTCGAAATTTGAAAAAAAATATGCATTTTTTCTGTACGAGTTAATATTATAAAATATTTTTCAAAAATGCATTCACGTGATGCTTTTGTTTTATACTGTTTCTTAAATGAAATTTCATAATGGCTGACACGGAAATATTCTCATGACATTATAATAAAATAGTTATGAACAAATAACTAAAATCAACATACTGTAAACTTTAGTAAGTATCCGTTGCATTTTTTTTATTATTAAATTAGTTTGTGCACTATTATTTCGTGACCAAAAACTCTCTGATTTAACAATCTAAAATTAATCAAATATAAAATAAAAACGACTTATTGTGTATTGTCCATATTTTGAATCTTTTATAACCTTTAAAAACATACGTTATTTTTTCTCATTAATAAATGAGGGATGTATTTTCAAAGTAAACTTATTCCACTATATCAAAGTTTAAAGGGGACCATTTTGTGTTTTTTGGTTAAAAACATGTAGTATATTACATATATATATATATATAGGTTTATCTTGATTTTTTCTACTGGTAAATTTGCTATACAGTTTTTATATGCAAAAAATACTTTTTCAAAATCTTCTCCTTTAAATGTTGGCATTGTGGAATAAGTTCACTTTGAAAATATACCCCTCATATACTGTTTTAATGTTATCTGGAGTAGTATTGCCATATCCGAATAGATACGATAATAAACAATAATTCAATTCATTTGCAAATGTTTGATTATTTGTTTAGATGATCGTTGTTTCTGTTTACGGTGATATCTAGTGGACGCACTGTTCAGAGAATGATAATTGTGTGATAATGTAATGAACACTGAAACAATAAATAAATCGCCATATGATTTTGTAAAATCATTGCTGTGTTTAACTGGGAAAACAATTGTTATAATGTACAATACTGAATATTGTGAAAAAGTTATAGGGACTTGGCAAGGTAAGAGTATGATGAAATGGCATCAGCGCTCTACAAATTATGCAGAGCATTTTGACATTAAAAAAAAATGGCAAAATTTTATTAATATAATGTAAAATTTAAGTCATTTGATAAACGACGACCAATCAACTGCCAATCGTAAATCATTAAGAGGATATAAAAATCATAATCGTTGCTTTTCATTGATTCAAATTTTGTATTTTATTAATAGCCAAACTACTTCATTAAATCGGCACAATTCCAGTTAAATATGTATATTTTCCGCTATGAACATAATTTAGAATCGATAGTTCTTTAGTTTTTTCGTTTAATAATAATATTCAAATATTTTTCAATATGATTAAAATCAAGACTCACGCGTTACGTTTCATTTTTCCGATACGTGGGACCATATTTATAGTCGTTACAAAATCAATATCCATTGGTGTTGAATAGTTTTGAGATTGATTTCTTTTCTCTATTTTAGATTAGTTCGTTGTATCAATTATTATTAAATGGTATTTCACCCAATAACCGTAAATTATTTTACACTGTTGGCATTTAGAAACAATTTTAAAACGTTGGTTAAAACGCATTCACGTCAACCAAAAATCATAGTGACAGCTCTATACCAAAATTCTTTTCAGATTTCGGTAAAAGCCTTTACGAAAATTGGGTACTATTATATGGAAATTTCATTGAACTACTAATGGATAAGTTTGATGTAACATCATGTAGGTCGAACGATATATCCACGTTTAAGAATATAAAAATATGTGTATAATATATCCATGGCACGAGAGACAAAATATTGTAATGTAAAATTATGATAAATAAAGTTTGTTCTATTTATCACAAATATAAATTTTGAGAAGCGTTAAAATTTAATACATTCGAAATAAAAAAAATAGTGAATTCATATACACATTGATAAAACAGTGTTGATTTATAAAATGGAGAGACACAAAGGTTTGGTGACAGAGTGGAACCTCGATATAACGGACAAAATTTCCGGTCAAGTGTGAAAATTAAGTGTAGTATATTGCAATTGTCTTCCCGGTAGCGTAGTTGGTAGTGTACGCATCTACCAATCCGGGGAATGCGGGTTTGATTTGCTCATCTGTCGGGTTTTAAAAATAAAAAAATCCAGGACTGAATGGCCATTGGGTTGAGTAATTTTCTGACCAACATTTCTAGTGAGAAATATAATATATGTGTGTCTGTCTGTCCCAAGAACTCCTTTCAAACGGTGACAAATAACAATGTGAAATTTTTAGATGTCATTTTCAATGCTATTTTTAGGTCAACTATTACTATTAATACTTAAGATCATCACCGATAATTAATAAGAGACTAAAAATAGTTTATACTGCCAAGTATTGAAATAAGTTTGTAAAAACAAAATTAATTTGAATAAAGAATATGTTTGAATCTATCGGGTAGTAAAGCTAATGGAGAAACAAATGACAGTTAATAGTTTTTCTTAAAAATGTTGCCATATTAATTTTGTTATCCATTAATGTGCACATGCTGTTGGTTGTTCTATTTCTGTAACGTCAAAATCCTTATTTATATAATAAGAAAGATTGCCATTTCGACGTGATCGATTTGTCCCGTTTGAAATAAAAGCATTATTAGCACGCAATAAAAACTCGCCTGTATTTTTTTCCTTTACAGTTTATACTCAAACCGTTTGACATGCCTACATATGAATAAATCAAAAGTCATTTCAGATATCTTATTTGAATATTTTTGTCATTATTCATACAGCCTTTATGGAAATGATATATTTGAGCTTTATCGGGAAAATGAAAAAGAAACGTGGTTTTCGTGAATTATTAATAATGGGCTTTAAAAATTCATCGTACAATGAACGCACGGCCCATTGTAATGGACGGTTTTAATAGTGTAGCGGGGGCTTTGTATACGAAGAGGTTAAAAGGGTCATCACGTTATTGATTGCATCATAGGTGCACACAACAAATTTATAACATATAATCAATAGCTGAAAAGGCTTTGAATTACAGAAGCATCATAACGTTTTTTAAGAGTTTTTAATTTTATTTAGCATATCGATGACTATAAGTTGATAATACGTAACATACGTTTGATAAATTGTTCAGCAGGACCAAAAAACTGATAAAAAGATAAGTATTGGGAAAGAAATATTTTTTTTCAAATGAAAATTCAAGAGGATAAATAAACCAATTATATAAATTATCGTTTTGATAACAAAAGGCAAAATATATATGTTAATATTTCTATGATAGTTGAAATGAATTAAAGCAATCACATCGACTGTGGAAAGAAAAAAGGACGTAAAGCACATATAACAAATTTTACAGGAGATACGAAAACGTTTCTATTTAACAAATCAACTTTATCTGCTTTTCTTAAATAACTTATTAAATTAATATCATATTGAGTAAATAAAATACCAATTTTAGTCTTCAGGCACTTCGAGGTTGTTTCTATGCAATGTTTTGACTTTGGCTGAAAATGATCAAATAAACGATTTTTGTGCCTACTGTCAAAATGTGGCTTACGTCCTTTTACATTTCCATTTTCGATATAAATTGACTCAACGCCACTGTTTGGAAAGAATATGGAACAACCCAATTCAAATTATAAAGGGCTACTAGAATTATTAATATGTTTTGTTTTATAATTGGATATGGAACAAACTAATACGCTAATGTGATATTTTTTGTGGATATGGAACAAATGTAAAACTTCCTCATTTTACTATTTTCTTCACTGTTTTCATTGTATAAATAACAAAACAACCCTTAATGGTAAAATAGTTTAAAACAAAACAAAAAATGGTAAAAATGGTCCATGTTCCAAAACAATACTCAGCTACTGATATATGTTGATATTTCTGGACTCTGCAATGAATTATAGCATGCTTAACAATCCTGAAATTATCAATCTATTAAAACAATCATATATAACAATATTTGTATAGGTACGTGCCAAAAGAGTAATAAAAACTCAGGCATGAACGTCGGCAAGTGGCCTGCCGACGATTTGGTAGACACGATAAATTTACCATCTTCATGGCACGGAAACGCAAAAATGGTGGGCGTGCGTGCTCCTCGAACATTGGACAGCCTTCACGACTCGAACTCGTAAAATATTGTTATAAAGCTTCACAAAACCACATACTCAATGTTCAGCGTACTTAGTACTATGAGTCGGCACAGAAGTTAACATAGACATAATATTTGCCTAGAAACAAATTTATTTATCATTCGATACGGGATAATTTCAAATCTATTTCGATTAAACGCTAATACTGTTTGATATCGATGCGTACATTTAATTTATGGTAAACATATGGCTTAGAGCGCAAATTTGAGTAAAAATTTGGGCAAAAGTCTGTTTCAAAATTTTATAGAAGAACGTGAAAACTGATCATTTTTTTTTTGTTTTTGCGATTATTTTGATAAGAAAGATACATTTTAAACGATTTGGGCCAAAGCTACGATATATAAAATGACGGCAGAGCGTAAGCAGCAGAGATTCAAAAAAGCTATTAATATACAAGTGAGCAAGTGAGAAAGTTGTTGGGATGAAAACGTGTGGACATATCAAATTCGCACTTTGCAGCTGTGATCATATGATATAATCTACAATCTCCAGCTCCAAAGCCTACACGAAAACCTCTCCACTTCCGGGGAGACATATTTTGAAATAGTTAAATTACCCTTTTAGTTCAGCACATTTGAGTACATGCTAGCCTTTATTAAAAAGTTTACGTCATGATATAGCGAGCGTGATGATTTTTCCACATATTTACTTTTCCAATTAAGATTCACTAAATATGCATTTATTGTTTTAACTCCAGTACACTTGAGTGCATTGAAATCTAAGTCTTGTGTAATTGACATTAAACCCTGGCCTATTCATATTGAATAAAGTATTATAGATCGCTTATCGATATTATAGGTCCGGGATAAGCCATATTAAGACCTGATGTAAGGATGGAGTGGGTGAATGGTGGGCACATTTAATCTATTTTAAAGACTATAAATAGCTCTTTCATCACATATTTTGTTACATAATGATAATATTTGGACAGAATAATCACGTAAAATCATTGCATTATTTATGAGTATTATTGTCTCTCATAAATTATTTTCTTGCGTTTTAAATCCACAAAGAAGCGACAGATTTAGGTTACACGGGTTTTTTTTTTAACGTCAAACATTTTTTACGACACGGAATCGTTCGAATCGAGAGGAAACAGAAAGAAGAAAATTATTACAGTAAATATTTCAAATCTATTTATTTAATCGTTAAATTTTGGGATAGAAACAAGAAAGTAAGTCCGTTCTGATGTATTTTGATATTATGTATTGTTTTTTATCGCAACAGCCAATATCGGAGTAAATCGAGTTTGAAAGAAGAGATGTAATAAAAACGCCTGTTTTTTTCTACGCGGCAAACATGCGAACTTGTTTAGAAAGTCTATTTGATACAAAAAAGCTCTCAATGTTTCCCGAATTTCTTGAAAAAAACATTTTTAATATACATAATAGTTACTTTTAACTTGTTTGTATATCTTTTTTCTTACCTTATTTTGATATATTATCTTGTTGACTTCTAACTGAAGGTTAGTTATGATTAAAAGTATTGTTCTGTACTTTAAAAATGGACTCACTATTTGTTTGATAATAGTTACATACTTGTAATCTAAACAGATTTAAAGAAGAAAATGTTTATGGAAGTTTTTGCGAATTGAGTTGTCAATTTTTAATATTATATATATTATTCTATGGTCTATTGCTGCTTATGTCAAATATGTCATTTCTCCAACTTAACTGATCGATGGTATCTCATCAACAATATACAACATTAAAAGAAGGAACGTTTTTAAAGTACTATCAGATACCAGTAGAAAAGCCAATATGTCATATAGCCACTTCTAGAATCGGGACATAGTATATATTCTTTCCTGAGCCGATATTTAATAGGCATTATGTGTTAGGTATTTCTTATACTTAGAGTTTTAAAGCGGCTTACTAATTAATAATCAATACAGCTTTCAATAAAATTGGCTTAAGGTCTAAGGTATCTAGGTATTAAAGAAATTATTTGTAGTATGTTATTTGTAAATATTTTACGTTCAGTTTGAAGCGAAATTGTCAGATACTTGCCAGTTTATTTTTTTAAATATTTAATTGTCCCCGAATTTCACTTGTCACTGCTATGTTGTAGTTAGATGTTGTTAAGCAGAACACATCCAAGCCGCATATTGAATTTTTTCATTGTATCGCATATAATCGATACTTTCGAAATAATCAATACTTTAATATGACAAAGACACCCAATCAAAAATATACACGCATAAGAAGTAATCGCAGTTTGTCTAACCCGCATACTAAACATTTTCAAAAAATCATAATTACAAAATGTCTATGTGGCTTTGAAGTTCAAATATGTGAATACTTAATTACAAATAAATTTCTGATCATAATGTAATTTATAAGCTTTATCATAATGTCACTTTCACGGGTGTTTTTTTTTAATAAATTTACGTATATATTGTTGTATTGTCCTGTATCGATACATCGTTTCATTTATAATCCAAAACTAAACTCAATTCCAAGATTTTATGGGCAAAGACTATATAATATTAATAAAAATCCAAGCACAAAACGATCAAAATTTAAATTAGCACCCACAAAACATCCAACAACTTTAAAAGTAGTACGTTTTTTAATAATCTAATAATTAAAAAAGATGTAGTATATGCTATGTAAGTATTTAAATTTCATATTACAATCTAAATAATATAAAATTTATACTAACTGTTAATTTGTTTCTTTAAAATTTCAATCTAGTTTTTCTCTTATCTGTTACTATGTGGCTAGTACGTCTTCTGCTTAATTACATCCAATTAATATTGTAGAAAATGTCACCACAAAAAAATTGAAATGCGTAAAAATATCACAAGTTAGTGTTGCTAATAAATATCAGGTCTGCAAGTTAGCGACATACGAAATATACTGATTATCAAACGTGTTTGAACTGTCTGAGATGGTTGTATAAACAAAAACGGATTAGGCTCGTTATATTGACTTGAGTCATATGCTTATCCAGTGTTTTCATATAACGTCATATATTGGACCATAACTCTTCATTTTGTTCAGAATATCTCCATAAACTTATGTAAGATATCATGCAGTTTTTATCTGAAGGTTTTATTTTATGGGGTAGATAGTAAATTTTATGATAGCATCGTACGTCGTAGTTCGGTTTCATTACTCGTAAATGTTATAGCCATGTTATGGCATTTTATTATAAACGCAGATATTTGTTTTTGATTGTATATCAATGAATTGTTATAGTTTGGCAGGTAATTGATGTTTTAAATATTGGATAGATCGTACATTTTGACAATTCTCTGATTGCTATTGGAATTTTTGGAGAGATTATAAAGCTTAAGTATGTTTTAACTGAATATAAATATTCAATCTTTTAAAAAATCCTGCGTCTTCTGAAAACAAAGCTCGTTATTAAGAAGGCTTAATCAAAAGTTTTCCGATAGCTTAAATTTTAAATTGCGCCCAGGGAGTGCGGATTCGACGATCTGTCGGATTTTACAGGAGTAGATGAGCATTGGGTTGAGAAATTTCACGACAATCAATTCTCGTGAAAAATAATCTATTAAGACGTGTTTTCACATTGCGGGGATCCACATATTCCACTTTCGGACTAGACATGGAAAAAAACAGAATATCAATGATGCTCACTGTAACGTATACCAACTAATGTCTTGATAAACAGGTCCTGAGCTACGCATTTTGAAGAGCACTTCACGTTCATTGCATTATAGTGTTTGGAGGTGAAGTGGGGTGGTCAAAAATTAAACATTATCACGTATTACCGGATGTAAAAAATATGTTGTGAAAATGGAAACAGCTTTTTTCTATGGTAATATAATATATTAGTCTCCCCGGTAGTTGAGAGGTTAGCGTGGGCACTTCGGAGCCGGATATTACGGGTTCGATGCAAGGCTACATACCAAATACGTTGATAAATTGGCTGACAATCAAATTCTCGCAAAAATATTAGCCGAAACTAGTCTAAAGTCTAAACGTTGCGGAGATCCGTATATAATACTATCCATGTATATTTTGAGAGTGGTCACTTTTAATCCAGTGGACTATGTTCAACTTTTGGAGCGGACATTTAAATAAAGCAAATATGTTTCTCACACAACTCTATGGGAGTCGTTATAAATTATGTGCATTTATGTCTTTCGGTATAAATTATAAATAATACTGAGTATAAATTTTCTCAATTTTGTTTTATTGTTACATGCTGAAATGTTTGATGTAAAATATGTTCTTCTAAAGCTTTGTGTAGTACTGTATTCCTCGTTATTTATTAATACTCAAGTACCGACAATTTGCAGAAATTGCAAGCAGGATGGCGAGTTCAGGTGGCGCAAAGCTCGGCGGCGGAGCCATGATCATGCGCAGCGTGTCGCTGTTTCTTGCGAGCGGACGCCGCGTCTCGGGGGGGCGGCGCCGCGCGGAGACTGCCAAGACGGCATCGGCGGCGTCCGGACGCCCCGCCAGGCGGCCGCGCGCCCCCAACATGGACGGACAGAGCGCGCGGAACAACAACAAGATGTCTCCGAAACTCATCGACTCGCTAAAAAAGAAAACGCACTTTTCCAAGTAAGTATAAAAGATGTAATTGCTTATTTGTTTAAGCTAGTTAAATAACAACTGTAATATACGTTTTTTTTTATAATTAATATTGGAATATCACCGTGCAACTTGTCATTTTTTCATTTTCCGATACCAGCGTTTCAAGTTTTTTTAAGTTAAATAATGCATTCAAGTTCTCTTTGTCGCGTCAGAATAAGAAGGTGACAAACTATAATTATGATATTATGGGACTTTGAAAATAAAATATATATGCATCGCAAATGACGTTTCCTAAATTATTTAACTGAATAATATAAATTAGTTTACTTCAGCAAATATCCATTTTTTGTGTGTAAATTTTATTTGTCTCCCCGGTAGCGTAGTTGGTAGCATGCGCGCCTAATGATCCGGGGAATGCGGGTTCGAATCCCCATCTGTGTCGGGTTTTTTAAAAATCCA